>JAWNPN010000028.1:6337500-6407500 GCA_035047485.1 Drosophila peninsularis
AAAGTGTCAAGATTTTTACGATACGCCCACCTGGGAGGGGCATGGCAAAACGGAAAATACACTTTCCGGCATCGCGGAAACAGTATTTGTGGGTTATCTAGAGGGTTGACATATGGAATGTTTGCTTGAGTTGATAAGTAAAATCGAAAAAGATATGGCGGATATATGTACTGCAGTTGGGGACTTTGGCAAATGGGGGGCAATGTTATGAAGAGGAACTCCAAAGTTACAGTTGAGCTCCTATATTGAGTTGCCAAATATGATATATATATGATATATCATATATATATAGACACCAATAGGGGGCGTGGCTTGAATAACTATTCAATGTTGGGTATATTCCTTTGCAGTTTTCGCATTGCCTGTCAGCAGCTGTTGTCATTGTTGCTTTCTTTTGCTATATATATATATATATATATATATATATATATATATATATATATATATATATATATATATATATATATATATGGTATCATTTATTATTGATTTTGCTTGGCTTGGCTGATTTAGCTTTTGTCAAGGACAGCGCGGCGTATGCGTAGCATATGATTCATATATAAATGTATATGGTAAGTATATATTACGTATACGCAGCGAAGAGAAATGAAAAGTTGAGAGAAAATTAAATGAGAAATGTTGTTGTTGTTGCTGTTGTTGCTGTTGTTGCTGTTGGTTGCCTGCAAACAACACTCAAGTTATGAATGCTAAATGGTAAATCAATAATGTTAATAGACACACACACACATAGACTAACACTAACACAAACATCAATATGTGCACAAGCGGATGCTTAAATATTTAAGTAGTTTGGCAGTTGGGGTGGCCGCCTCTTGGCTTTAAGAGCGGACCATAAATGCCAATAGTACAAACGTCAGTTCGGGCCATGAAAGAAATGGCAAAAACACATATACATATGTACATATACATAGACATACATATACACATATACATATACATATATATATATATATATATATAGCCAGCCCACACACAGACAGCAAACCTATTTGCCTTTTATGCATGACACGTAGGTCGACTGTTAAAACCTTTGGGTAACGTATTCCCAACTTCTCTCTGCCGCGCAGAAGGGCTCAAACACCCAGCCAACTGAAGCCGGCCCAAGCGCCCAGCCAGTCGAGCGCTTTCCATGGGCCACACACCTACACATACGCCCACACATATGCATATATAGGCTTATATACATATGCATATATATAATTTATGTACACATATACATATTCATATACATATCCATATATATATATATATATACATTTATAAAGTCGTTCTTTTGGCACCAGCGCAACTCACAAATGAGGCAAATTTGCCCAATCCTCCCACACCTCCCCCCTCCACCTTCTTCTGCTTGTTGCCCTTAAGTGTTGAGTAACCCAATAACAACATGGCATATTGATTTGTGTACAGAGCAGACACAAAAAAAGCAAAAGAAGCAGAAAAGCCAAACACACAAAATATACAAGAAAATGCCAACGAGTCTAAGCCGAAATCCACTTAACCCACTTAATAGAATATTATATTTCAGAAACTGAACAAATATTTACGCAAATATGCGAATAAAAAGAGACAAAAATAAACGAGAATTTTTTAAAATTAAAATTAATTAGTATATAAAATAATCAACAAAAAAAACTAAATATATTTATATATAATAAAAATAATAATAGAAATTAAAAATAAATTATGAAAACATAAAAAAAAAATATAATAAAAATTAATTAAATAAACTTAATAATTTAAAAAGGAAATGAGTAAAAAAAAAATTAAATTTACTAATTAAAAATAAAATAAAATCATTTTAAATTTTAATTGATTAATTTAAAACATAGTAAATATAAAACAAAAATTTGTAAAGCTTTTAAAACAATTGGAAATATCAAACATATTTATATATATGTAAAACACCAAGAAAAATACTACTAATAGCACAAATTAAGTTAGAAATCAGAAATAAAATACCAAAAATACTAAATACACCAAATTAAACTTCTCTTCTCATATAAAATACCAAGAACATATTGAAAATACCAAGAAAATACTGAAATTACATTTAGGACTCTCAAATAAAATACCAAGAAAAATATTAAAAACTATATAGATTCTTTCTATGAAACAGATATACGTAAAATACTAAGGAAATATTGAAAATGCTAACAAAAATACTAAAAGTAGTATAAATTCTTTGTATGAATCAAATATAAAATACTAAGGACATCTTGAAAATACCAAGAAATATCACAAGTAAAATACCAGGATAGACAAATACTACTTGAAAAAATCCTCTCAAAGGAAAATAACCCCAAGAAGCACAGCAAAAGGGACAACGAGCAGAAACTCTCTGGCCTTTTCTTTGCAATTCCCACAAGACCGAAAAGAAACGTCAATTCGCGATTCACTTGACTCAATTGACAATCAGCCTAACTACACTCGATCGTAATCATAGCACTAGTTAATCTAGTCGCCTAAGCTGCTTAGTTGCTCAGACTTCGATCGCCGTGGCGAGGCCTCAGCGAGCAGAGCAGGGGGAAATGCGTCAAGACTGTGGGATAAATGGGTCAGACTACTCAGGCCGCAATTGCTAAGTGGAAATCAACTCTGAGCTGTCGACTTAGCGCGTAATTCATTGTTGGATATATTTATAAGCATAAGCAGCGGCAGCGGCAGCGGCAGCGGCAGCGGCAGCCATGTGACAGATTCAATGATGATGTTCGCGATGATGAAATCGTTTCTCATAACTGCGAAGAGAGAATGTGCGAATTGTCGAGAGATCAGCAGCAACAGGAATCACAACAACAACAACAACAACAACAATGGCAACAGCATGTGCTTCAAAGTATTTCCAAGGTTTGTAGCACATGGCGTATGCGTAATATTTGCGTTCTGTGCTCATTTTGCTATCTTTCCTTTTTCTCTCGCACTCTCTCTCCCTCTAACTCTGTATATTGACAGTCAATGTTTAATAATTTCCAATCAGATATATAAATCTTATAAAAATCGAATAAAATCAAAATTCTAAGTCGGCGCACCTTGCGTATGCGTAATATTTGCTAACGCTGCGCTGTTCCTGCCTCCAGCAACTCTCACACTTGCTCCTTTAACCCTTAGACCCACTCACACGCCAGTTCACTGCGTTTGCAGTGTATGCTCGACTAGCAGATACTCACCATATATATATATGTATATGAATATATATATATATAGCCAATTTGTGCTATGGCCTCTCAAGCTTTTAGCGACACTCAAAGTTTATTTGCACTCAAAATTTTCCACTTACTTAGCTCAGCTCATTGCATTGAGCCAGGCCCTATTTGATGGCATTCAAAGTTTAGCACTATTTAATCAAAGTTCGTCGGGCAAGTGGAAAGTTCGTAATTTTAAATCAGCTTAACGGTAACAAAGGTAAAAACAAATTCACCTTCAATTGAATAAACGCCAGTTGTTCAAATAATTCACGTCTTAGTTGAGCGAACTCAACTTTCGGCAACTTTTATCAACTTGTTTCTAGGGAATACGAAGCTGAATATATATACTATATAGGCATATATGTATATACGGCATGTGAAAACACAAACAAATTAGTTGCTTGACTGACTGACTGACTGACTGATTGATTGGCTGTCTAATTGCACAACTGATCAATATGCATTCTGCACGTTTTGCGCCGGCGAAGTTGAAGCAGAAACAGCAATTTCATTCCTCAATTCACCCGCAAAGGTGAAACTTAAGTGGAAAGCCAAAATGTTTCTCATACAAATGCAAACTTCATACGCACAATTTAAAGGAATTACAGAACACTACTAAAAATTTGGGGGAATCAAGTATGTTTTTGGGCAGTTTCATTCAGTTTGATACACTCACTGCGTTCGCTTGACGTTCTTTTGCTTTTGTTTAAAATGGAACCCAGAATCAAGAAACTTACCTAGAAAATAGAAGAAGAAATCAAAACATTAGTTTTATGTCGAAAACAATTGATATATAAATATATATGGTAATTGAATTAAATAATATTATTATTCATATTAATTGCGATAAGTCAGAACTAGTTCTAGCAAAAATTAACTATATTTATTTTAAACTATATTCATTTAAATCATTTTAAATTGTATTTAAATATATCAAAGCAGTTTAAGCAACTATTTAAATTGCTTTATTCGAAGTTTAAATATTATTTTAAATTTAAAATTTATTTTATGAATTATATATGCCAACTGATCTTTACCACATATTTTTACAGTTTTCTATTGAGATTTAACACAATATTAGTTTTTTACTTATTTATTTTTTAATATTTAGCGATTCATAAATTGATAAATATATATTAATATTTATATATATTTTATATTTCATATTTTATATTTTTTATTTTTTATTTTATATTTTATATTTTATACTTTATATTTTATTTTATATTTTTTATTTTATATTTTATACTTTATACTTTATATTTTATATTTTTTATTTTATATTTTTTATTTTATATTTTATATTTTATATTTTTTATTTTATATTTTATATTTTATATTTTATATTTTATATTTTTTATTTTATATTTTATATTTTATATTTTATATTTTATATGATATATTTTAGTTCAGCCTATAAAAAGTCTACCGACACTAAACTTTATTGTTGGATAGATTATAGATAATGCTGAGAAATAAGGAAAGATTTGCTCAAATTTTTTGTGTTTTCTTTATTAAGTCGTGTACTAATCCTGGGACCGAATTATGTTAATGTTAATCAAGCGTAATGTATATAAAAAATATATATATATATATTTTTATAAAATATATATATATATATATATATATATATATATATATATATATATATATATATATATATATATATATATATATTTTTTTTTTTTTTTTTTTTTGCATAAAAAATTTGCGCACTGCATTTTTAGCGTTGGTCAATGATTGCATGGCATGATAAATGGGACAACAACAACAACAATTCAATAAAGACTGCAATGCTAGTGTCTGTCTGTGTGAGTGTGTGTGAAATGCTTTGTTTATGGCTAAACAGGCAACAGTATATAAAAGTGCATGCATACACACATACATACAAATCCATGCATACATATATATACATATATACATATACATATATATTTATGTACATATATATAGACATATATATGTATATATACATATACTATATGTGTCTGTACGCGCCGCGGATTATATAAATACGAAATTCAATTGAAAGTCGTTCAAGTGCAAAATGCGCGAAAGAAAACAAAAACAAGAAAAATAAAAAAAAAGCAACAACAACAACAACAAAAACTAAAAGAAACGAGCGAAAAAAAAAACAATTAAAATCAAAAAGCTTCGACTGTGATTGTAAATGTTGGATTAAGCGCAGCAGGCAGAGATAAATAGATGAGAGCAGAGATAGAGAGAGGGAGAGCAGCCAAAGTGAGTGAAGGAGCGCGAGAGAGAGGGAGGGAGAGGGAGAGAGAGACAGTCTGTCTGTGCGGGCAATAGAAATGTGGGCCTAAGCATATCGATATAAACACACACACAGAGAGATGCATGTGTGTGTGTGTGTGTGTGTGTGTGTGTGTGTGTGTGGCATGCAATTTGAAATTTGCAGGCAAAAAAAAATGTCATTGCTGAGAAAACTGTAAGCAGCCAACGGAGCCAAGTCGTAGATGCAATTGCATTTGGAAACACACACACACACACACACACACACACACACACACATGGAAAACAAATGAAAGTCAAGCTAAGTTACTAATTAAATATGTGATAGAGATAATTGATATTTGAATTTAGATATCAAACTTTAAAGTCGATAGAAAAGTCAATCTAAGTCTATATATATATATATATATATATATATGTGTGTATCACTTTCCCAACACATACTTAATACGACTGCAAAACAAGTTTCAATTGATTTGACTATGCAGCAAACACCAAATCAAAGCTAATTTCACTTTAACATGCGCCAATTGGATGCCAATTGGATGCCAATTGGATGCCAATTGGAGTCCAGTTGGAAGCGCATTTAGGCTTCAAGAAATCATCCGACAAGAGAACTTTATACGATTGGGCTATGACATGTTGTCAGGCATATTACTATATATAATATCGAATATCGAATATCCAGATTCAAAAATCAGAAAAATTCATTTATAATATTAGAAAAGTGTAATAAGCAATCAATTCATCTAGTTTTCATAGGTGGATAGAGAACTTTTTATGAAGAGCGAAGCTAATGTAAGAGGAGCTTAAGTAACCCTCTCTCTCTCTCTCTCTCTTTCTCAGTTTCTCTGTCTTTCTCTCCCTCTCTCTCGCTCTTCTCCAGTTTCTCTATTTCTCATTTTAGCTTTTCATTTTCTGACTTTTTCCCTAACTCAAGTCAACTCAAGACCCAGTCAAAGCGTATTGAAAATAGATTTAATTAAAATAGATTTAATTAAAATAGATTTAATAGATTAATTAATAATTTAATTTAATTTAAATATTTTTATTGCAAATTGATTGAAAATTAAACTCCGGCAAATGCTGAAAGCCGTAACAAAACAAAGAAAGACAAAGAAAAGGCAAATTCGTTTTGCTAAAGGTAACAATAAAAACCTGTTGTGCACCTGTCAATTGCTGCCTGCCCGCTGCAGTCGATTGGACTATTTAGGCTAAAGCTATTGATTCGCATTTAAATGCAAAAGATTGAGACAAAGCCATAAAAGCAGATACAATTTAGAGAAACATAGAGAGGGAGAGGGAGAGGGGGAGAGAGAGAGACAGCAAGACTCCATATGCAACAATTAACAAAACGCAAACAAATATTTTTCAATTGGGTTACAATTGCAAAACGTGGCGTATGAGTAATTTGCAATATTGCAAACGACAAAAATGTAAAAAAAAAAAAAAAAAAAAAAAAAAAAATGTAGACAGAAGTACACAACTATAGGCTATAGCCCATAGTGTATAGCTGTAGCCATAATACCAATTAGAATTGAAATTTGTTTATGGCTACACACACACACACACACACACACACACGTATATACCTTGCTTTGTCTGTACGTATACTAAAACGAGTATCTATCGTTGTTTGCTGCCTTATAAATAGAAACCGCTATGAACACATTCAACTAAGTAAACTGATAAGCGCTAAATAAATACATTTACTTTATGCATGCGGCAAGGGGGCGCGACGGGGGGGTGGCCTGCCTGTTGGGGGCACTTGGCACTGGCGGACTGGCGGACTGGGGGTCTGAGGTCGATTTGTTGCTCGCGTTCATCCGCCTAACGGAACGTGCCAGCCAGCTGAAAGTGTAGTGCCAAAACTAAGCGCAACGACTGTGACATACCCTGTATTTTTGTCATATAAGAGGGGCAAACAATGTTCCGTGCAAGTAAAAGTTGACTTAAAGTGCGGCTATGCTCGACTTGAACATACCTAGCAAATGTTTATTCGCTCTGTTCATGGCACACTCACTGCAAATGGGCAACAACTATGATATACCCTGTATTTTTTTACCTATCAGACGCAAACTACACTCCGTTTAACTGTTCAAGTTAAAGCTAGCTAAGAGTTGGGCTCTGCACGACTTGAAGATACCGCGCCAGTAGTCAAATATACTTGAAGACTATTACAAAGTTATTAAATGAGGTTCCGTTATATAAAGTTAGAGTTAAGTATGAATTGGGCTATGCACGACTTGTGAATACCCGTTAAATATTGAAATATATAACAAATTCACTCTGCTGATGTTGAGTCCATAACTAAAACTTAAATTACATTAACTAAATAAAGATATCCATCATGATCTCCATATGTATATACCCTGCATAAAACTCATCTTGAATAGGGCACATATCACAGCAGATAGCTTTTGTTATTGCAATCAAAATGAGCTGTCTAAAGTCTCGTCTCTCTTTATATATATACATATTCTATAGATATACATATCGCTAACTTGAGATATATATACTTATGTATAGATATATAACAGTTATATAACAGTTCATCACTGGCATTAGCTGCTGTCGTTTAATCCACTTTGTTTAGTTAATGGAGATTTCCATTACTCTCGCTTAATGACGTCAACCTTATGCAAGCAAAGCGAAATATTTATGAGCTTCAACTTCTTCTTTATAAATAGCATCAAATGTAGATATATATACATTATATATTGTCTACAATCAATAAACACAAACGAAAGCAAAGTGTGTTGAGACTTCCGTTCTACATAACTTAAATGATCGAAAGTGTTATAATGTTATAGTGTTATACCTCAAGTTAGCTGTTATACTTTCAGATAAATCGGTAGCTGTATGAGAGTTGAATCAATCTTACATCCATCGAAAGTTATCAATCAACATGTAACAAACAACTCATAGTATAACACTCAGTTATAACACTAACTTCTGGTATAACACTCGATCATGTCTAAAACTTAATAGCAGCACTCTTTAGCAAACGCTACTCAATGTATCGATATATCGATAACACATTTTATCGTAGAGAAATCTATACAAGCAGAGGTGAAAGCAAGCAAGCATATAAAAGTTCCCTAGTTACAGCACTATCTTCAGCTCTAGCTCAAACTTTGATTATAACTCTGACTCAGACTCTGACTTAATTATCGATAAATATGTATAGCACTAAAATACTAGCGAACTATAACTCTGACTATCGATCTGACTAAGACTCACTTATCGATATCATTATCGATATCCATATGCAAAGCTTATAACACATTAATCGAACGCTTCGGTAGCTTTGCGATATGTGAGTTAGATACTCGGAGCTTGCAGACAGCTTTGGTCACACCTTGTTAACACACACACACACACACACACACACCGATAGAGAGAGAGAACGAGAGAGCCATACAACTGAGCCAAAAAAAATGCACGTTTGGTGGCAGCAGGGGCATAGAGTGGGGGTCGTCTGGGCCACCAATACGCACCAGAATTGTTCCAGACTTGAGCAATTATGGCAGGCTCGAAGCCAAAAAGATTCGCGAAGAGCCACAACAACAAAACTTAAAACAAAATTCGAAACCGTGAGCAAAAGAGAAGCTGCAAAAAGAAAAAGAAATTAAATACAAAAGTGCAGAGCAACAAATAAATGGAGTACGAAACAAACGGCAGAAAAAGCTCACAGAAATCACGAAAAAAAAAGTGAACTCGTGTAGGCATGAGCCCGACAGCAGCAGCAGCAGCAACAACTGGAAGAATTCATTCCAGTTCCTGCAGTCGCCATCGCCGCCGCCGCCGCCGCCCCCGCAGCAACAACAGCAGCCGACGTCGTTGTTGTTTTGTTTTTGCTTTATATGCATCTCTCGCCTTTTAAATTTCAAATACAATGAAAAAAGAGAAAAAAAAAGGTTTTTTGGCTCAGACGTTGCGCATTTATTGATTTTTTTATAACATTTAGTAGCAGTATCTGTTAGACGAGCGCAGAGCAGAGCAGCCCGCATGGCAACAATACTCACATCTAAATGAACATGTGTGTGTGTGCCTGTGTGTGTGTGTGTGTGTGTGTGTGTGTGTGCATATGACTGCCTCTGGCTGTTGCTGCTGCTGTTGCAACTTTTCAGGGAGCACAAAATTTTTCAAAAGCAAAGACAAAGCACGGAAAATGGAAGATTTAATAAAAAACTTTGGTTAAAGCTTTCAATGTGTATAACTAAGGACACTTGAATATATGCAAATATATACAATTGTATTCATAAAAATAGTACTAAACAAAAAATAAGTTAAAATATAAAAATAAAATATAGAAACCAAAAAATATTATATTATTTGTCAACATTTAGTTTCGGTTTCTGTTTACGTGAACACAGCTGTATGGATGCCTCGCGGCCAGCGGCTATTGTAGAGCAACAAGAAAATGTAACAAAAGGAATTACAATTATTATGCTACTATATACATATATGCATACATATGTATATACATACATATGTATGTGCCTGTCTATTTACATGTGTACATAATATACTCGAACTGGACTCAACTGTACAAGGCTTAACTACAAAAAGTTTTAAACGAAAGCGCCCCAGCAGAAGCACCAACCAACAACAACAAGCAGATGAGGCGACCCAAGACTCGAAACCAAGGAGTAAGCCGTTAAATCTGAAAAGACGATGACAACACAAAGACAACCAAGTACACACACACACAGTCACAGATAGAAACTACAATATGCGCAGCCAGGCGACAAATTTCAAATTTGTTTTAATTTGCAGTATTAAACAGCCTTAGTCTCTTATACAATTTGTACTTTATTTGCGCATTTAACTATTTATACTATATCAAATACTAATTAGTCATTTAATATAATCACGTTTGTATAATTAATATGCATAATTCATTGTTTTGATTGAAATAACGTAAGGAGTCATGTGTAAATATTACTAATTAGCTCATTAGTTTGCAGTTTGCTTTGATTTAGCACATAACATAAACAAAAGGACAAACTTGTAGGGTGGATGGTTTCGGTTTGACATCCCCAACAGCATAAAAGCTTTTGTATGCTGCAGGGACCATACAACAGCAACTGAGCAAAAGCAACCGCGGCCGTGGCCGCGACAGCAACAACAACAGCAGCACAAGCAGCAGCAGCTGCTGTTTATTGGTGTGCCTCTGTCTGCGTGTGTGTGTGTGTGTGTGTGTGTGTGTGTGTGTGTGTGTGTGTAAGTGAGTGCGCGCACTTCTGCCTTTGTGCGTGTTTATTGGTTGGCTTGCAGCAGCCGCAGTCGCTGCCAATGGTGACGATGCTGCTGCGAAAGGTAGCCGAGGCAGCGAGCTGCTGCGAATGCAGCTGACGACTGCGCTGCTTACGCATGTGCGTCGGCTTGGAAACCACTCGAAGCTTCGCCCGTCTCGCAGCAGACCGAAGTCTCGAACTGCGAATCGCTAAAGCTGCTGCAGCAGCTGAAAGTCGAAGCGATTGCCGAAGCTGTCATAACTGTATATACTCGTGTGTGTATATGTTTGTATGTATATGAACATGTATGGGAATGGAGTGCAATTTGATAATTTGCTGAAATTAAACATGTAAAAACAAATAAAAATACAATGTGGGCGAGTCTTTCAACTCCTACGCAATAGAACACACTCGCAAAAAGGATGGCAACGCAACTATGGTAACCTGAGCAGCGTGCGCAACAGAGATGGAGTGAAAGAATAGCGGAGCAGAGCAGCGCAAAGCAGAGCAGAGCAGAGCAGCGAAGCAAAACTCAAGTTAAAATGAAATAAAAATTTGCTCCTAACAGCAAATTGGTTAACCTGTAGCACGACTGAGTGCACTGAGAGAAAGGAGGGCTAGTTAAATAAATTAATTGGATATATTAAATATACGAAGAGTGAATATATTATTATATATATGTACATATGTATATGTACATATTTATTATAATTGCATTCAACTGACAACAACAAAAATCGTATTTAAATCAAGGCTGCTTGACAGTTATTGGAAATGATTATCATTTTATTTTATTTTTTTCATTGTTTTCAAATTGACTTTTTCTGCGATAACGAAAAGTAATGCATAAATTAATGTCAACAGCAATTTGGAAGGTAAAATGTGTTTAGTTAATATAAATGGAATAATGCGAATTCCGAGTGTACTCATGCATACAGCTGTGCAGTTACGCACACACACATGCATATATGTATTATAATTAGATTTTTGTAATGCATTGTTATTGCTTTTAAAGGCGATTGTCAGATGCAGAGCACAGCGCATGACTAATGTGTATTATAGTTACATATATCTACTTATGCACACATGCATACATGTGTGCATATATACAGGGCTTATCTATTTTGCGTTTTAATACGCAATTCAAGAGTCGCAATACAAGCATATAAGGACGTACGAATGAGAGTCACTGACGCAGACCAAACATTCGCGGGCGGTGGGCCAGGGAGGCGGGGTATTTGCGTACATGCTGAAGTAAGGAGAGTACGAGGAGTGTGCGAGAGAGAGTGGGCAACTGTTATACTTGCTGCTGTACTCTGTGTGACGCACTGTGCAGAGGCGGCGGTGGCAATGGCGACGGCTGTGACGTACAAGAGATTCTATTTTTTTTTTCAGCTTTTTTTTTGTTTTTGCTTTATTTATTTTATTTTTTTCGTAGGCGCTGCTACAGATGCGGCGCAAATTGTGTCCCTGTGTTTGTGTGTGTGTCGAAAGGGGTTTTCGCTGCTGCTTCTTCTTCTTCTTCTCCTTATGCTTTGTGTGTGTGTTTTTTATACATATTTTAACAAGGGGCTACTCTACAGGCATTCGGCAAAGCGGAAAAAAATTAAAAAGAACGGTTGCTACGCTCTGTCTCTCTGTATGTGTGTGTGTGTGTGTTTGGTTATGTATTTTACATTGTATAGCTGCGTATGTATCTGAATCTGTATCTGAAGCTACTCATACATATTATATGCATACATGTCTGTATGTATGTATGTACATATGTATGTATGTATAACTCTTGGTTAGTGGTTCTGTGGGCATGTAAAAGAGCACTTTTGAGAAGAGAGAAGAAAACATAAGAAAAGTAACATAATATATGTATATATTTATGTGTATATACATACATACATATACTGGCAGATAAGACGCACCTAGTAAGTATCTCAGGTGCGAGTGCAGCCAGGGTCGCGCTCACTAAACGCTCGAACCCATATCATACATCGCCCTTAACAAACCACTAGGAATTTCGGGCACTACCGACTGCAGAATACTCATTCACTCAATTGCGATGTATGTTCATGATCGGTATTCCTTAATTTTTGTATCTCTCTCTATCTCTCAATTTTCCTAGAGATTTACTAGTTTATAAAGAGCTATAAAGATTACAGGCTTTCGATAGGGTATATATATCTTAGCTTATACATGGATATAAGTGATAAGTGATATAAGCCCTATAATATACTGTACTCTATACGTAAGATCATATAAACGTGTCTCTTACAGTCTAAGGTCATATGATCATATGAACAATCATATGATAGTATGATATATATCATATATCTGCATATATATATTCACTTATCTACTTCAAAGTACTTTCTTTTCCTTCTCAGCTATATGGCCTAGTGTATAGATTTTATGGGCCATGTCGAACAGTAAACCTATATATAGATATAGATAAGTACAAACTTTGTGTCTTTTATTATTTGGCTGAACAAGGGGCAAAACGGAAATGTTTTTCGAAATACACATGTGCCATGTGCCATGTGTTGGCTATCTATAGAGGTATTACCTGTGTAGGTATATATACTATATACATGAACGTATATATATTGATAATTGTATTACGAACTGTGTAGATGGAAGCCTCTGGACTCGACTCGACTGGACTGGCCACCTATATAAGTCGAGCTGGGGCAGACTCCTGTTTCTGGTTTTCAGGTATACACTCTACACTCTCCCTATCCCTGTCTCTCTCTCTCTCTCTCTCTCTCTCTCTCTCTCTGCTTACTTGGAGGGGTTGCATATACGAAGACACAGACAAAAAACGCACGCGGAGCTGGTAATGAAGATGCGTTGCGTTTGCTTAAAACACAGCCATAATCAACCCTCAGCGAAAAACCCAAACCGAAAAGTAACAACAACAACAACAACAACAACAACAACACACAAAGAAGGACAAATAAATGAAATTAGATTGGCAAACGCCGTGGCAAATGAGTTAAGCAATATGTGCCAAGGGTTGCGGGTCAACTAGACGCAGGGCCAAGGGGGGTAGGGTGTGTGGGTGGGGCCGCTGACGACATGTTAATTACGCATCGGATATGCGAACGGATACGCAATATCTTAACAGCAACAGGCAACGGTGGTTGCTTTTGACGGGGCTTAAACTGCGCAGCCAAAGCCGCAGGCCAAGCTCCAATCAGACCAGACCAGACTAGATCAATAAGCAAATGCATGGGAGGAGTGGGGGGGGGGGGGCTGGTCTGGTTGGGCTTATGGATATGGATCGACTGGAAGGTTCCAGCGCAAGTGAAGCATTTGTGTGCGCCGCATTCATTGATTGAAATGACTTTGAGCCAATCAAGCGGGCTGCCCTACCCCACTACCACCCTCGCCCAACTAATTTGTTTACCTCCAATTATTTAGTAGGTGTTAAATAACTAAGAACAATTTCGAAACGCACATTCACAATCAATGGAAAAACACTGAAATCGATCGAGCAAAATATAGAGAAATTTTGGGGCAGAAACATGCCCAAGAGGTGTCAAGCAATATGTGGGGTATATATAGATATATAGCTATATATAGTATATACTTTTATTGTAGCTATATTATGTTAAATTTTTTATTATTAATTATTTAATTATTTAATACTAAAATATATAAACTTATGAAAAGTTTTGTAGAAAATATTTTATTTAAAATTTATTGCTTAAAGTATTATTTTTTTTATTTAAATTTTATATAACATATATATTATGTATGTACATATATAAAAATCAAAATATATGTATGTAAAAACATTTATTATATTATTTAATAATTTTATTGTTTAAAGTATTTTTTAAAATTTTTAATTTTTTTTTTTTTATTTATTATATTTAAAAAATTATACATATATTAACTACCACTTAACTACTTTAGGGTCTTATAACAGCCAAAAAAAAACTGTGCAATCGTCGCCATTTCTTGCGGCTGACTCAATCGCTCAAGCGGGTCAGCAGGTGCTAATTATGGTAGCGGCGTCGGCGGTGCTAGTGCTGCTGGTGGTGCATGTTGTTATGCCCCACCACTCAAATGCAGCATATTTACAAATATATACATATATATGAAGGTATATATCGGCTGTCGCCTGCAAGATGACGCATTTTGGTATACACATATATCATACTGATATATGAATATATATACATATATATATTATATATGAACATACATTTGTGTACATATTTATTCATTATTGACATTGACATTGAAATGCAAATAATACAATTTTCAGTTAGTCATATATAAGGCAATGCAGCACTTGAAATATGGTCAGATATATATAGAAATATCAGCATATATTTATAGATATAGAAAACATATATGTATATATATATATATATATTGATTGAGAATATATTTAGAAGATATACGTATCTTCTATCTATCTAAGTATATCTAGATCTAGATCTGGTTCACCAACTATTAGCTATCTAGATCTAGATCTAGATCAGAAATCTCACAGTAAATATAGACATGATATAGGGGATATCAAAATTAGAGACATACATGTATATAGATATAGATATAGATATAGATATAGATATAGATATAGATATAGATATAGATATAGATATAGATATAGATATAGATATAGATATAGATATAGATATAGATATAGATATAGATATAGATATAGATATAGATATAGATATAGATATAGATATAGATATAGATATAGATATAGATATAGATATAGATATAGATATAGATATAGATATAGATATAGATATAGATATAGATATAGATATAGATATAGATATAGATATAGATGTAGATGTAGATTTAGATGTAGATATAGATATAGATATAGATATAGATATAGATATAGATATAGATATAGATATAGATATAGATATAGATGTAGATGTAGATTTAGATGTAGATATAGATATAGAATCAACCCACACCGCACTGAACTGAACCGAAGCGAGCGAACCCTTAAGACGAAGTGTTGCAGAATCTAAGCCAGACTAGAGACTAACTTAAATCAGCAGATTGATCTGAGTAAGACTTACAATTTGAGATATTTCTATATAGAGATATAATATATAATACATATATTTATGTATAATATAATAATATAATAGGCGTAACTAAATATAAAAGCAAAGATATAACTAAATCAGTTTAAGTTTATTAGTTGAATTATGCGTAATTTGACTGATGGATGATGGAGCTAGTGACTCTACAGATGGACTATATGTATATGTTATATATATACATATATATAATTGATTGAATAATTTGAATTGCTTTGCGATCATGAAAGACTATAATGCAGTTATCTTAGGTGTTATATATAAGATACATGTCGGATAGATACACAAATATAGACATATATATGTATATAGAGAGAGAGAGAGATATATAATGCTGTTGCAGTTGCAGTTCCATGCACACAGATATATATATATGTATATATAGTCAGCGAGGTATTGGTAGCGTGACTAACCGAAAAGGTGGATTCGTTGCCCTGCGAGAAGGTCGCCTTGCATTGTTTTTGAGAGTTTTGTTTGGTCCTTCCGCTGCGCCCGATGGCCACAACAATGCGACGCGAAAGGGGCGAGCAAACAGGAAACCAACTGCTGACGCACACACAAAGAGAGGCCACAGAAAGAGAGAGAGAGGGCGAGAGGGCGCGAGGGCGAGAGAGAGAGTGTGTGTGTATCTACAGCAAATGTTTGTCAAGTTCCTAAATAAAATTTGTCATATCTAAAGTACCTCATCGCTATGACGCACGCCTCGAACACGTTTCGATGACAAACAGCCAAAGGAATGCCAAATATCAAGAAAAACTATCGAACTTCGGATATAGAGAGAGACAGAGAACGGAACTGGATAGAGGCTTGTGGAGGGTATTTGATGGAGCGCTACAATTTTGATGGATATCTCTCAGACTACGCTCGATGACCAGCATATTGATAATATAGAATTTTCTAGATATAGACTAAACTCTCTCGAAAGTATTGAACATGCCAATCAGAATCTTGAGATTATCAAAGATAGTTATTAAAAAATAAACTACAATATCTAGTTTATTGTAGTACTACGATTAGTATTATATATATATATATCGTATAATGAATAAATATATTTCATGATACGATTGATCATACTATGTTATTCATATCTTTCAAATCTTCAGATCTTCAGAGTAGTTCGAATTAGTATATATGTATATAGTATGGTATAGCATATAGAACAGAGTATATTAGTTTACTAAATCATGTTATGATATGATCTAAAGGGAATCATTT
Source organism: Drosophila peninsularis (assembly GCA_035047485.1). Lineage (NCBI taxonomy): Eukaryota > Metazoa > Arthropoda > Insecta > Diptera > Drosophilidae > Drosophila > Drosophila peninsularis. Next base: position 6,354,493 of record JAWNPN010000028.1, read on the forward strand.
ATCTATATATCTGTATCTATATCTATATCTATGTGCTGCTGATAGGTTCATTGTTCTCATTATTTTGAGTTTACTGTATGCAACGCTGAGTGCGGCTCTATCTATGTAACTCTCTTTCTCTGTCTCTCTGTCTCTCTCTCTCTCCCTCCCTTCCTCCAACTCTTGTTTGTGGAATTTTACCTTAGCAACGAAATCAACTCGAATGGCATAGCAGCTGCTTAACTTGTATCGAACAACTGTTGTTGTTGTTGCTGCAATTGTTGCTGTTGTTGTTCGACCTCTTCCCCTAGCCACAGTCAATACATTAGCTGTTGTATGCTCCAGTTTGAGCACGAATTTACTCGAATTCAATTTTGGATCTGAATTCGATATTTAGATCGGAAGAATCATGCAATTCCTCCAATTTTATATGCCATATCAACAAGGTTATATCCAAATATCCAGCTAGAAATATTCACAAAGTTCTACAATTCTACTTTAAGCAACAGGGTTAGGGTGAACCTTAATTCATGCTCAAAATAAAGAGTGAACTTCAATTTTTGTTTATTATATTTTTATTTTTTAAATTCTTGTATATTGTTTAAATATTTTTTTATATTTTTAATATCTATTTATTAATTTTTTTTTATAATTTTTATATATATATTATTTTCAAATATTTTTAATATATTTTAAAAATATATTTTTTATTTTAATATTATTATTTTATTAACATTTATATATATAAACTGATATTAAAAATATAAAAAAATATTTAAACAATATACAAGAATTTAAAAAATAAAAATATAATATATATATATATATATTTTTTTTCCCCTATTTTTTTATAATTTCTTCTTTCCCCTTGTATCGCATAATGCAGTGTTACAAAATGCCTTTAGAAATAGCATTGAAATGTGGTTACAAACGTGATAAGGAAGGGGTCTAAGAGCGGTTTCAAATGTGGTTTCAAAGTTATTTTATAACAATCTTATCGAGCGTTAAAAAATTTAAAATAAATTGGTATATTTTTTTGTAATTTTTATTATATATTTTGAATTTTTTTAAATTATTAATTTAATGAATTACTTTTTTTTATAATATACCAAAATTTCCAAAAATATGTAGTATTTTTGGCATTGGTATTTTTGATAGTCAGTATTTTTGCGGTATATTTTGTGGCACATTGAACAGAAAAGCAACTTACATAAAAATCTTTGTAAAACAAATAATAAATGTCATCATCAAGATTGTTGTTGTTGTTGTTGTTGTTGTTGTTGTTGGTGCTGCTGTTGTTGTTGTTGTTGTTGTTATTGTTGTTGATGTTGTTGATGCTGCTGTGTTGCAGTTGCTGGTGTGTGCTGCTGCTGTTGTTATTGTTATTGTTATTGTTGTAGCTGTAGCAATTGTTGTTGTTGCTGTAGTTGCTATAGTTGTTGCAACTGTTGCTGTTGCTGCTTAAGTGTTGCAGTTGCTGCTGTTGTACTTGTTGTTGCAAGTGCAACACTGGCTGCTGCTGTTGTTGTTGCAATTGTTGCTGTTGCTGCTGCGCGACAGTTGCAAATGTTTGCTGATGTTGTTGAGGTGGTTGTTGCTGTTGCAATTGATGAAGATGTTGCTGCTGCTGTTGCTGTTGTTGCTGTTGCTGTTGCGGTTGCTGATGATGTAGTGATGGCTGATGCTGATGCTGGTAATGTTGTTGATAGCTTTGCGCTTGCAATTGCCAATTTTGCATTGCACATGTATATTATATATAGATACATAGGCGTCTGTATTTCTTTGTGCATGCGTATGTATTTGTGTGCGCTATATATGTATACTCGTATGTGGGCATATACATATAAATACATATACATAGGCCGACTAATATGCGAGAAGAACAATTTCTTTGCGCCAACTAGAGTGAGACACTGCACAGGAAAAAAATTCGTATTAAATTTGATTTTATTTTTTATTTTAATTTTGATTTTATCTATTATTTATTTTTATTTTTATTTTAATATTTTTAAACACACACAAGCGCACGCACGTACTTCAACGTAAACAATTAATAAATTACACTTTTTTCTGATACTTCTTTTTTGTTCTAGTTTTATTACACACGTTCTCACTCACTCGCACTCACTCACACGCTCACTCGCTCTGCCTCACACTCTCGTTCGCTCGCTCTCTCTTTATTTTTATACGCTGAACATTTTTCGCAATATTTGTTTTGCACGCACTTTTCGCTGTTGTTGCTGCTGCTGCTGTTGTTGTTGTTGCTGCTGCTGCTGCTGCTGCTGCTGCTGTTGTTGCCTTTTCTGTTATATTAATTTCAAGTGTTGCCTTTGTTTTTCGTTCACTTTTGTTTGTTGTTTGTGTGTGTGTTTTTATTATAATTCGTTGTATGCAGTGAATTTGATGTTTTGAAGCTTGGTTTGTTTAGACTTGAAATGAGCTCAAGGTAAAAATGTTGTATCAACGACCGAAACGCGACGATGACGGCGACAACAGCGACGTTAACGGCGATGGCGACGCTGGCGACAACTGCGACGTTGACTGCGACGCTGAGCAGCTGCAGCTGATGGGCTGGCTCTGTTATAATTTGTTGATCTCTCGCACTCGCACACAGACTAGCACACACACATACGCACGCACACACATATATGTATTTATGCATGCAGAAGGTAATAAGTCCCATCGGGCTCTGTGTGTAGCGCCCTATTCAACTTTTTCGACACTCACACACACACACATACCACAGAAAAAAAAACGACAAAAATCATTGCTTAGGCACACTGCAAAAATAAATTGTTATTGAATAAAATAAAGTGAAAAAAAAGAACGGTAAGCACAAGGAATGCATACACATACACATGTACACTTATATATGTGTGTACAAAGTTGTATAAAAATTAATTTGCCGCAAACAAAAATCGCGCGTTGTTGTTGTTGTGTTTGTTATTTTGACTGAAATCAAGCAGCCGACGACGAATGTGTCGCCTCGCAAATGTCGATGACGACGCCACGGCGACGTCGACAATAGCAGCAGCAGCAGCAGCGCCAGCAGCAGCTGGCAGCAAGCATGCAAGCACACGCACACACAGCGTGCAGGAGTTTCGAGAGAGTGCGAGAGTAGCGACGCAAGAGAGCACATAGGGCGCTCGTGTTGTTGTTGTTGTTGCCGGTGTATGCTTAATGCTGCTATTCTTGCTTGTTTTTGGCTCTCCCTCTACCCTTCACACTGACTTTACATTTTGCTTTTGCTTTTGCTTTTGCATTTGCCGTTTGATTTTGATTTTGTTTCTGTTTTGCGGCTATTATACATCGCATTGCCATTGTCTCGATTTGACCCTGTATATGCAATACTTAAATACATACACACGCACGCACTCACATACACACACACACACATGAGAAAGCCGAGAGGTACAACACTAACAACGCAATAACAAAAATAGTCTAACTGTTCTTATTGTCGTTGAGAAAGCGGAAATAAGCGAAGCGCAAATTGCAACTAGCCATACCGCCAGTGGCGCACAGTGGGGCGTTGCATGGAATTTTTGATAGACAAACAATATTTGAGTGAGTTTCTCTCTTTCTGTCCCTAAACTGTAGTAATTTCTTGAAGTATTCCTAATTATTTGAAGTATCAATTAAATGTGAATCAATTGAAATGATTTATAAGTCAATTAACTAAGCAATTCATTTTATAACTATAGAAAATCACTAGGATAAGGACTACACTATCCAAATGCATGAGCCCAGCAGGAGCTCCTTGAAGTTTTACTTTAATTAGAGCAAATTACAGCAAAAGATCAGCTTCTGACTACTGAATTGCTATATTTTAGAGGAGATATTGAACGAAAATAAGTTGTTTGTATTATCTTTGTCTTATTTAACTATTTTAAATAGCATTTTTGGGTATATATTTTAATTTCTTCAAAGTAAATCCGTATATCAAACAGATATAGCATAGTCTGCATATCAGACTACTTTATTAGGGATTCCTAAAAGAATTTCTTTCAGGAATATATATAAACAATTATATATCAAACATATCAGGCAATTCTATTATGTTTTTAAAGGAATTTCTTAACATTCTTCACATACACAACACATACATATGACAAAGTCTGCATATCAGACTACATTATATATATATATATGTACATATATCATCCTATGCTACATATATCACATTATAAGCAACTAAATGAGTTTCGGTTTACACAAAATAACTCTAGCCATACTAGGGACAACATTATCAGCTGTACCTGGCTATTGGCGATATATTATCATATCACATCATTTTACTAACCTACATATATCATATATTATAATCTACTATTTGAAAACAAAAGATAACTCAGATATTTTAGCGAAATCATTAAAACTTTTACAGTTATTCCTGCCCTAGAGCTTTCAGCTGTACCTAGTACCGCTCAAGTACTTCCCAAATCACATTGAAAGCGCATTTCGAGCAGCGACATAACTTCTATCGATTCCATTGTCACATGGCCACATATACATACATACATACATACTATATATGTATGTGTGTTTGTATTTGTATTTGGGTAAGTATCTTGTATAATGAATTGTTTAACTGTTGCCATGAACAGCAGCAACAACAAATTGTAGCTAAACTTTAGACAGATGAACCCCCAATAGCCGTATATATATATATATTATATATGTATATATCTATGTATGTGCATTGTTTGTCGTCAGTGTGCTTTTGCCGTATCTGTAGCCACAACACTTGGCATGCTCGCCTTTAGTACATAATGTATCTGTATCTAAACAAGCGAGAACTCTGGGCAGGCCGGGCGAGGCGGGCTGGCAGGGCAGGGCAGGCCGGGCAGGCAGACCAGGCCAAGCCAAAGTAAATGCTTCTTTTTCTTTTCTCTTTTTTTTTTTTTTTTTTTTTTTTTTTTTTTTTTTTTTTTTTTTTTTTTTTTTTTTTTTTTTTGAACCGGTTGAAGTCATATTTGCCACCGTGGAAGTAGTTGAAGTAGTCAAAGACGAAGAAGTAGAGGAATATGTAGTAGAAGAAGAGGAGGAAGAGGAAGAAACAGCAACAGTCGATTGCTCGCTGTGGACGTAAGCATCGAGACATTGGCTTCAAATGAACAAATTACGCTAACTGCGATTGCAGCTAGTATTACTAGTATTACTACATATACCCAACTTCAGATATAAGCTAGAAAGATATAGGCGTAACTACAGCGAGCGCAAAGCAAAGTATCTCAAAGTTTCAATCAAGTTTAGATAGAAAGAACTCTAAGATTGACTAGAGATTGAGACTGTTTAACTAAGAATCGTCTAAAGTTATAGCAAACATTATCATATTCATATATCGATAAAATACTATATATGCACTTGCGCCAATCGATATCGATAATAAACTACAAAATTGTTGATTAATCGATAAACTACAAAAATATTGATAGTCAATCATCGATATGACGTTGCATGTCATACAAATTCGAACAATTATCGATAAGCTATCGATACCTAAGGAAGATCACTAGCAATATCGATAGCAAATGCCAACTATCGATATATGACACATACATATACTCTATATACATACATAAAATATCGGGTATGTCTGTACCTTAACTCCCTTCGTCTTTTGCTTACAAGCTCTAGCTATAACTTTCCTACCCCCCTCCCTATCGCGCTTTCTCTCTCACACACACACTCTCTCTCTCTCTCTCGCTCTTTCTCCAAGTTGCCAGCATATTCTAGCTTCAATAAGCAGCGGAAAAACACACACACAGAGCGAAAAAATTATGTATACACACGCCAATCGGTTTATATCTGAGATAATATGTAGCTACAGACATACATAGTATATATAAATATGTATATATACATACATATATACGTATGAGTGTCTGTGACGCGAAGGTGAGGAGCGAGGGGCGAAGGGCGCAAGGAGCAGCCAACAACGGGGCCAAGCAAAGCGACAAACATTGGGTAGGACGACGACTGGTCGATTAAACCGAGAGCCTGAACTGAGCACAGCCTGAAGAGGGGGGAGTGGGGTGGTAGGGAGGTGGCGCGGTGCGAGGGGCAGGGCAAACAGTTACCTCATACCTCGCACCCCGCCCCTATTCACTTTGTGCCATCCTCGCGCATACAAAACGGCTCTTTGATAATTTCTCGCTCATTTTCTGACTCGTCGTGAGTGCAAAGCAGCTTCAGCTTCAGCTTCTTCTTCTTCTTGTGCGTCCCCTTGGCAGCCCCCTTACAGCCCACCCATAACTGCGTCTGTGTGTATCTGTAAAATCTCGTATTAATTCTAATAAGAAAAGTATCTGCATTGATGCTGCTGCTCGTGCTGCTGCTGACATCTTTCATAGGTAGCCAGCGGGCACAGTGGGCGGCACAGCGAAGACTCTTCTAACTAAGTGCATAAGAATCCCATTGGGAATCCAATTAGAATGTGATACAATGCTGCCACTTGGAATCAGAATTGGATCTTGACTGAAGTCAACTTAGTTAACAAAGCTCACTGAGCCAGGTACTACTGTACTCGCAGTCCGTATCAACTGATATGCCCTGGTATGCATGTATCCATCAGATACATAACAGTTACGATACGATATCACCAAATTCTCAGCGGGCTCTATCAAAGCAACAACAGCAACAAGAACCGTTATCTCGATTGCGGTTTTATGCAAGAAGCAAACAAATACGTGATTTGTGGTACATCGGCGACAATATGCCAACTGAAACAGTTACATATACCTATGTATATGAATGCTTTTCGGGCTTGCAAGGTATATAACAGCTAGTATATAGTTTACACATATACATATGAAACACAAAATAAAAGCATAAAGAATAAGCGAAAGACACGAGAGAACGCAACACAAAACAGAGTCCAAAAGAGGCGTTCGCAAAAGAGCAAAGCTTGTAAAAAAAAAAAGGAAAAAATAAATGCTGAAAAAAATACTTGAGCGCATTTAATGACAGTTTTTTTTTGGGCATAAATACCCTAGCTATCAAGCTAGCGGGTATATACATACTGAATATATAATATATATATATATTTACTTTGATGCAGCAATCATCTAGTCTTTAAATATATATTCATATATTTTATATAATATATATAAATATGTTATGGCAATAATTACGAAATAAATTTTTAACGATTTATATATTTTATATAGAATAAACTGATAGAAGTATAATATACAAATTATATATGAAATATATTTTAAATTTGTTTTATATAATATATATATTTGAAAACTAATGAAATATTACTTCTATTCATACTGAAATTGTATAATTTGAGATATCTAGAAGCAAAATTGAAAGATCTTTGATATATGCTTAGTAGAAATTGAGTTTATGGGCGGATATTCATTCATATAGTATATGTATATACTATAATATATATAATATAATAACGTGTATACTACTATAATATTTATATTATAATAATAATGTATGAAACTATATTTATAGATCAACAGTAATTCTTCCCACTCAAAGTTTGAGCTTGTTTTCTGTCCAATAATCTATACTCATACATATATAGGTATACATAACTGTATATACACATATGTATTAAACTCTACTTCATATGCTGCCTGTTGCATAAAGTGCATACCCCATTTGCAATGCGCAACAGGGTATTACGGACTACAGCAATTATTCAAGGAGCAAGAGAAAAAGCACATGTAAATGAAAATCAAACTTGATCAATTCATAAGCCAAACCCACTCTAAATGGGTAAACAAAAACTGAGCTTTCAGCATATTTGCAAAAAACACCCTGTATTAGCCATTTGGATAGACTTTTGGAAGCTGCAGCGAAAACATTTTAGTGCTTGTTAATTAAAATCCAAAATGTTTGCACAAATACACACACATACAAACAGATGTATGTACATACATATGTATATATGTATGTATGTACTTAGGTATCTCAAAAATCCACTTTGTACATATGCGAGTAAATATGTACACAGTCACACTCACATGCACACACATTTAATAAACTGAAACAGCAACTTGTTTTTTTTTTTTTTTGCAATTGGGACTCAAAAGCATCAAACAAAAATTTGGCCCACATTTTTGCGCATCCATTTTGCTCAGTTGTTCTGCACAAATGTTCTTTCCAGTTAGAGTTGGTGGGTTTTTACATACATATGTTTATATACACCACACACAGACACAAAAACACACCACACAGCCTGCACCCCACCACACCGCCCGCCAACCCAACCAACCTATCATCATTCTACACCTTATATCCCTTGCCAAACGTCACTGTGTGGCAATATTTTTTTTTCCTCATTGCCTTTTGCTTTGTTTTGTTCAGTTCAATTTTCGTTCTCGCTCTCGCTCTCGCTCTGGCTCTGCTGGCTCTGGCTGTGGCTCTGGCTCTTGCTCTCACATTGCCCGTTCGCGCTTTGAGCTGCTGCTGATGCTGATGCTGATGCTGCTGCTGCTGCCTCTCGACAGAGCGCTTATTGTGTATGTCTGTGTATGAGTGTGTGTGCTTTCCGCACCTCATCATTTGCTCTCGCCGCACATTGCTCTCTGTCTTGCTCGTCTCTCTGCATTTTGGCACTAGCATCGAGTCGTTCAAATTGTTTAAAGTTTAAACAAAATGCACTGCACAGAAAAAAATCATACACACACACATGCAGAGTAAGAGTATGCACCCACACACACATACACATACACACTCACTGCACTCGCTCTCATTTTTTCTTGTTACTCTCGCACTCAGTGTTGATTCTATTGTGCTTGCTCTCTGTAACGGCACAATACACAAATATTAAAGGAGAAAAAAAAAACGCACACACACAAAAACAACAACAACAACTATAGCAATTTGTGAGGAGAATTAACGCGGATAACAAAACTAAAAACAACGAAAAAATTGCTTTTTCGTTACCGTTTTGATTTTGATGGCGTTTGAATTGCGACTGAAACTGAATGATGCTGTTGCTGCCTCTGGCTCAGCTGCTGCCTGCTGCTGCGGCTGCTGCCTGCTGCTGCTGCTGCTGCTGCCGCTGCGGCTGCGGCTGCCTGACGTCGCTTTGCATTCAGCAACGACGACGACGGCGACGTCAGCAAACGCAGCGGGCAGCAAAGAAAACGGCAAACGCCAACAGCAACTGGACTGGGCGTGGGCAGGGTACACAAACAGCAGGCTGCGTGGCACCTCCTAGATGAGCGGGGGCACACAGAGTTTGAGTTAGGCAGGGCGTCTCTCTCGCCTAGCCGCATTTTCAATTTAAACGCGTGCACACACACACGCATACCCTTCACACACACATACACTCACACGAATGCACGCAGCAGCAGCGACGTCAGCGTCGACAGCGCTTTTGCCAACATAGCTAAGAGTTCCCAATGCGTAGACGTCGACGCGCAGATTTTTTATTTTACGTTGTAGGTCCAAGCCAGCCAGCCAGCCAGCCAACAACTACAACTGAACACACACAGCCTACCCTGGCCCCACATGCCCCCTCCCCTCCCCTCTCATTGCCCCCTCACTCCCTCTCTCACTCACTCACTCGCATACAATACGCTATCCAAGCAACCAATACACCATCCATCCATAGCATGTTGCAGGCAGCCAGGCAGCCAGGCAGGTCGCAACTCAATCGCACAACGCGTCGCGGCGTCATCGTGGTTAGAACTCGTGTACCGAACCGCACCTTGCCCTGCCACCCACCCCACATCGCCCAAAACACAACTGCCACTCGTTATACACACTACTCCTAATACACACACACATACACATACACATACACACAGATACACCTTGGTGGGGTAGGTGGCAACAATTGCGTTGCAACGTCGCCGCCCAAAACTATTCGAAGCACCAATTTCGTGGCGCATCCTCCGCTTGGCATTTGCCTAACTAAACCAAATGCACTTTGCGAACTATCTAAATTATTGGAGAAGAAGTGCCGTTAACTAAGCTAAGCCAACTAAAACTTTCAAGGACACGGGCATAAGCAGAAGCAAGAGTATAAGTATGAGTAGGAGTATAAGTGGTCGGAGAGCAGGTTCATATGGGAATGAATGGCAAGTTAAGGGCAGTGTCGAAGCGTATAAGTAACAGTAGAAGTAGTTTAAGAGTAGTATAAGAGCTGCATAAGAGTAGTATAAGAGTAGGTTCATACAGCACAAGATGGTACCTAATGCCAACATTCTATTGCAAGTAGAAGTATAAGTATAAGTAGAAGTAGAAGTAGAAGTAGAAGTAGAAGTATAAGTAGAAGTAGAAGTAGAAGTATAAGTACCAGTATCAGAGATACCAGTATAAGTAGAAGTAAGAGTATAAGTGTAAGTATAAGTAAATGGCTGAAAAGTTAAGGTCACTGTAGAAGTGTATAAGTAGAAGTAGAAGGATTATAAGTGTAAGTATAAGTAGTATAAGAGTAGTATAAGAGTGACTATATTTTCATTTTATATTCAAGGTTGGTGCCCATTACCACGCTTCCAATGAAAGTTAATTGCAGTGTATAAGTAGGCGTATAAGTGTATGCATAAATTGGTATATGACTAGTATAAGAGTAGGTTAATATGACGGAAGGCTGGTGCCTGATGCCAGGATTCCATTCAAAGTTAAGGGCGGTGTATAAGTAGGCATATAAATGTAAGTATAAGTAACTATAAGAAATGTCTCAAGATATATATACAATGATAATAAATTATATGCGATATTTGTATTGATTGAAGAGAGAAATAATCTAATAAGAATAACTTAGAAATGATCTATTTGGTTAGCTTTGGTCTGAAGCTGAGGAAATTATGGATGGATTCGCGATGAATCCAGCTACATCATTATTATTATCATTATCATCATCATCATCATCAGCTTCTTCATTAGCATAAATATTATTATCATCATCAATATCTACAATAAATATTATTGCCATAAGTCATCTTCATCCTTATCATCTTCTTTATCATCATTATTATCATCATCATTATCATTTTCACTATCATCATCATCATCATCTATATTTTCTACCCTCATCATCATAATTATTGTCATACTCATCACTACCATCATCATCTTAATATTAATTATCATTAATATTGTCATTATCATCATAATCAACATCATTGTTATCGTCATCATTATTAAGATCTTCATCTTCATCTTCTTCACTATCATCATCGTCTATATTATCCACTTCATCATCATCATCATTATTATTATCATCTTCATCATCACCCTTGTCATTATCATCGATGATTTCTTGTCTTCATCTATTAGCTAGCTACGAACATATAAAGCTATGGCAAAGCTTTGGTACTTTCTGTAAATGTATGTGTGTGTGTGCTCACTCATACATACATACATACATACATATATATGTATGCCCCAGTGTGTGTGTGTGCTGAGTGCTGTACAGTTTTGGAGTCCATTTTGCTACACTTAGAGTGCGCGCTTGTTGCTGGCCAAAACAGCAGCAGCAGCAACAGCAGCAGCAGCAGCGACCGCTGTCGCAGTCGCAGCAGCAGCAACATCTTCGCCGTGGACATGATTTGTTGCTGCTGCTGTTGCTGCTGCTGCTAGCTGGTGTATATGCGTGCGGCAATAATGCGCGGCGCACACGAGTCGACCGCGCAGTGCCGAACAACAACAGCGACAACGACGACGACGACAACAGCGACAGCGACAACATCAACGTCGACGTCGACATCGACAGCGACAGCGACATCGACCACTTCATCATCGACAAGCAGCAGCAGAGTTGGCTTAAAACAAAGCACAGCCAACAGGCAGCAACACGGCTGCTGCTTGCAACAACAATTAAGGATAACTTTTGTGTGCTTGCAACAGCAGCAGCGGCAGCAGCAGCAGCAGCAACGTGCCTCATATTGTTGCATATACATATGCATTGCTCGCTGCCAACTTGAGGCTAACAAGACTGTGACACTGGACAGGCGCGTACAGTTAGAGAAATTACAGTTGTCAAAGTAGAAGTCGAGCAGGGAACTAACTGTAAATATTTATAATTCTCAAATGGTTAAAGAGCGCAGGAGGCAACAAGCAGTTGAGGCAACTGAAGTGAGAATTTAAGTGGATATATATTGTATATATATACATACATATATACAGTTATGGTCATTAAAATACTGTAGTACTTCAATAACGGTGCTTTTACCGAAAGTGGCGTACTTAAAGTTGAGAATAGAATGCAAAAAAGAGAATTACGAAATAAAGTTCTCGTTACTCTCGATTAGAATTCCAATTTTTATAATTTCAGATAAATGCTTTGAAAATCAATAATAAATTAATGTTAAAAGAAAAAAAAAATAAATAAATAAATTAATAAAAAAAAACTATTTAATTTATATTCCATTTATATTTATAGTTATATAATTTTATTTATATTTATATTTATATAATTATTATTTTATATATTTTTTTAATAAAATATTTATTTGCTAGTCTTACATTTGTATCATAATATCAATATATTTTTTTTTTATTTACTATTATATTTTTTATTTTATTTTATTTTTTATTTGTTTTTTTAAATGAAATATAAATTTACTGTTTTATTTTTTAGTATTTTTAATATTAAATTATTTTTAAATTTATATATTCATTTTTATTTTTATTTTTATTATTTATATATTTGCAATTATTAAATTTATATACAAATTTTTTTCTGAATAAACTATAAATTTATTCTTATTTTATTTTTTAGTATTTTTCATATATAATTTTAAAAAATTTATTTTTCTATTTATTATTTTACTTTTATACTTTTTTTCTTTTAACTTTGATAATAAAATATAAATTTGCTTTCATTAAATATATATTTTATTTTGTATTATATTTTTTAAATATGTTTTAAAATAAAATATAAACTTAGTAATATAAAATCTACATTTTATTATTATTATTTCTCTTTATTAATATTATTTTTTCACTTTCGCTCAGAACTAAAATAGAATGTGAGAAGTTAAAATAAAAATTAAAATTCAAAATATATATGTATAGTATATATGTATATGTATATATTCTTTTTCGATGTATATATTAAGGTATGTATATTTGTTAAAGGATGAGGGCTGTGTGTTGACAAGGAAGCAAAGGGCTAGCGAGTGCTGTTGGGTAGGCCGTAAATGTATGGCCAAAAAGGGTTAATACAAACACCCAAACACACACACACACACACATATGCAAGCATATATACATACATACAAACATATATAGCACGTCGTCCCAGGAGAGAAAACAGAGTGGGAGCAGGAGCACGACAGAGCCAGAGTGTGAGAGAGAGAGTGAGGGAAAAGAGCGACAGAGATGCAGAGAGTGAGAGAGAGGGGCAGATAATGTAAGTTAGCTGCAAGTATTGCAGCAGCAGCAGCAGCAGCAGCAGCAGCAGCAGCAGCAGCAGCAGCAGCAGCAGCAGTAACCAGTTTTGCAACAACATGCAGCAACTGCAACTGCAACAGCAACAGCAACAGCAACTGCAAGTCGAACAATCGTCAAATACACAAAATCCACTTTGCAAATCAGCAGCAACAACAAACAGGAACCAGGCCCTGGATTTGGTCCATGGCCTTTGACAGAGGCCCCAAGTTGTGTCTCTCTGGGCTTGGGCTGCCACTGCTGCATGTGCCACGCCATGTTCCTCTATATATATACACACTCACACACACACATACACAATATAAATGTGTATGCAGTGTGCAACATGCAACTGGCCTTCCACTGTACCGTGTCGCACATTCCAGTGCAAAATGCAGCAAGCAAGCGGACAGCCCCGATGTGCAAGGTGCCGTTTCCATGTTCAGAAAAATATAAAAAACGAAAATGAAAATGCAGAAAATAAAGAGAGAAAAAATGAGCAGAGAAGAAAAAAAAGCAAAAAAAACTGCAAGTGCACACGCACACACACACACACACACAGTCCCGCTGTATGTGTGTGGGTGTGCGTTGGGCCCCTGGGAAGCAACCCCCAAACAGCAGCGAGCGGCCCAACCAAATAATATGCATTGGAATATCTGGGTAGCGACTGCCTGAGTGGACTAATCGCGCGGCCTGGATGTTAGACTGGAAGTGTGTTCACTACAAAATCGTCGAGCAGAGAGAAAAGAAAAGAAAAGAAAAGAAGCAAACACAAAAAGAAAGAGTCGAACAAAGCTTTAATATACAAGTAAAGTTCAATTTCGTACGTCAAACACGCAACCCGACGACTTGCAACAAGTTTGAAGTTGGCAAGCGGCGTCTGCTGCTAAAAATAAAGCCAACACACGCACGCACACACATATATGTACATATATGAGTATATGCACACACACACATATATATATATATATATATATATATATATATATATATATATATATATATATACATACAGTTACACAGACAGAGAGCAGCAGCAGCGACGACGACGGCTGCAAAAAAAAATGTGATACGACAGTGATTACGCGATTTTTCCATAATAAATGTTGTGGTAAAGGCGACCTTCCGGTTATGGCTGCTGACGACGGCGACGACGACGAGCAAATACGAGCAACAAACGACGAACACTTGTTCGGCTCAACGACGCTGACGGCGACCTTCCTATGGTCGGTCACTTGCTCTCTCTCTCTCTCTTTGTCAGCCTCTCACAACTTAGCGGAAAATGTCGGTAAACAGTGCAACCGGTTTTCAATTACGCACATATAGCAGCGGGGGGCCATGCACAGTGGCACAATTTGTTTGTTTTGTTTATGTGGCAATACAATATTATGCAAAATAATAAACAAATATTTCTTTGTATTGTTATATATATATACAAATTATTGTATTTTTTACTACAAATATTTATATTGTACCAGCCAAATACCTAAAGATGTATTTTAACGCAAAACGATGTAAATTATTTTTTATATACAACTCTTAGATTTGCTTTCTACCAAGAACTCAAAACGACTTTAGACAATCTCTAAAAGAGAAATAGAGTGGTGTAAACATGCTTAATCAAACTGTATACAATTGTTTAATTAAATAAATATATATATATACCGTAATCAATACTATTCTCAAATTGCTTTTTCAATATTTAATTTAATAATCTAAAACAACCAGATAAATCTGTTTGAATTTCCCAAATTTGGTTCGTCGAAATTCAATAAGATATTATTCAGTCTAGTCCCACTGTCGTGGGCGGGCGTTAAAAAGCTTTACTCGCTGCTGACTCAAAAGTGCGCTCCCACATTGCGCTGCAGCGCGTCGTCGTCGCTCGTTTCGTTTTACTAGGCTAATCATCTGTTCTGGTTTCGGATTTGTGCTGTCTCCCGTTGTGTACGGCGTGTGTATGTTGTGTGTGTGTGTGTGTGTGTGTGTGTGTGTGTGTGTGTGTGTGTGTGTGTGTGTGTGTGTGTGTGTGTGTGTGTGTGTGTGTCTGTGTGTATGCGTTGTTGCTGTTGCTATTTGAGCATTCGCATTCGCATTCATTCAACGACAGTGCCGCCGATGACGACGCCACCGCCACCGACCGACACTGATTTGAGAGCTTTGCAATTTTGTCGGTCGCTCTTGTCGTTGTTTTTCTTCGGGTTTCGGTATTTTTTTTCCCTTGCTTGGTGTGTATGTGTGTCTGTGTGCTTGGTGTGCTGGTGTGTGTAAGAAATATTTCACACGCTGCTTTGGCTGGGCAAGCAAAGCACTTGACTGTTGAGTGGCGGTTGCTGTTGTTGCTGCCTGCTCTGCCCGCTGCTGTTGAACTGCTTGCTGTTGGGGTTCGTTGCCGTTGGTTGTGTTATCATTTCAGTTGCTGGCTGACTGGCTGCATGGCTTGTCGCTTGCACGCTCAGCTCCCGGGTGTCTGTGTGTGTCTGGCCCGAGTCTGGGGCGGCGGCGACGTCGCCGATTGTAATCGGTTTCAGTTCATTTTCATTTAAATGGAATTAAATATGGTAAATGATGAAATCAAGCTGAACAGCAGGCGCGCTGCTCCCCACACCCCCGACATCTAATGTCCGTATGTATGTATGTATGTATAGCTGCTGCTGCTGTGGTGAGTTGTTGTTGATGGTGAAGGTAAGTCAACGAGACGACGACAACAACAATGTTAATACTCTGGCGAGAGCCCGTGACGGGCAGCGCGTGTAAAGAAAGCAAGAATCGTTATCTATAAAATAAATAAATAATTTGAAATGTACACACGGCGCAAACCCAAAACTCAGCCACAAAAAAAAAGAATGTATTTAAATGGCTGTCAGTAAAGCGGCAGTAATAAAATCTCATCGAAATCGAGATTCGATATTCGAGGGAAAGAACAGGCGCGCAGCAACTGCCAGGCTAACAACGCCGACGACGACGACGAAGAGAGCGCCGCGAGTAAAAATCGATAAACTTGCAGCTGATAAGCAAGAAGCAGAGGAAGACAGGGGCAAAGACAACCAAGCAGCAACCAACCACCAGCCGAGGGCAGAGCCCGAGCCCGAACCCACGCAGCCACAGCACCACAACGAGCGCAAACCACTGCCGCCACTAGTAGCAGCGATGAAAATCTGGCGGCTGGCGTACCTGACGCGCGCGTGTAACCGCCAATTTAACAGGCAACCAGGCAGCACAGCAAGCGCCGCTGCTATGACAAACAGTGAGCAGCGCAGCCAAACTGCCGGCCGCAGCCGAGCGAAAGAGAGAGAGTGCTGCTTGCAAACAACAGGGTTGTCGAAGCGTACAAAGCAAGCGCAAATTATAAGTTATGCATAGCAACAACGTTGCTCACCGACTCTCTTTATAATATGAAAAGTTAAAAGTAGAACGTATAAGAATGGAAACAATATCCAATATAAATAAAAATATAATATAAAAATATTATTATTATTATATATTTAGCTCAACTTTAGTTCAAATAAATGCAGCCACTCGACAACTCTAGCTCACTTAGTCACAATAATATGCGCTCTCATATATATATACACACACACACTCAAGCGAATTGCATGTTTAAAGCGGACGAGAGAGAGAGAGACTGTTATATTTCGGTCAGCATTAGGTGCTCGTTATATCGATATCGTTTCATGCTTGTTTGTTGTGTTTGTTTTTTACAGCTTTGTCATTAACAGCTGCTGCTCTTAACATTTATTTTTTGAACTGTTGAAAATTTCAATGCTTAAACAAGTACATAAGACGAAAGTGCTCTTTAATGGAGACCAACACAATATGGTATATTTGCCTACACTCGGTTTATGAGCAGAATTTTGTTGTGCGGCGCGTATGCCAACTGCTGGGTGCTGAGAAAAGGCGAGCAGGCAAACTACCGCAATAAATGCGAATAACCACCACAGCGTCCGAGCTAACCCGAGCAGAATCAGCAATAGACTAAGGTGAATACAAATGGCAAACTCACAAACATACATACATATGTACGTATGTAGCTATGTACGAATGTTGAGTGTTGGTGTGTACATATGTATGTATGTGTGCGTGTGTGTGGGCATATTGCGACACATTTTAAAGCACACAACAAATTTGTCATAGTAAAATACCAAAATACATACACATGTACATACATATGTATGTATGATGTATGTCTGTATGTTATGCATATGCATAATTAAAGCTTTTGATGTTTACACTGAATTCGAATCATTTTCAATTTCATATGCACGTGTTTAGTTAACCTGAATTGATGTTGACAGTAAGCCAGATTAAGCTCTCAACTTGAGCTTTAACTGCAAACATCTTTAAAGCCTAATGCAAAAATACGTACATACATACATACATTTATGAAAAAATTTATTTCATGTATAAAACTACATATATAAATATTTTATTTAAATTTGCTTCTTATCTAAAACACCCAATTTAAACCAAGCCGCATTTAAATACCATGGGAAAATACAGTATGAACATAAGTGTGTACATATGTATGTATGCAAATCAATTTACATACATACATATGTACATAATTATGTAGACAAGGCAAGGCGGCCTTAAAAACATAAAGTCTTGTGGTTTACACACTTGGCCAATCTTTACTGTACACACATCAAAACTAAGCTTCACATTACAAATTAGCGCCCCCAAGCGGCCTGTAAAACAATAAACAACCGCAGCAGCAGAGGTAGCGACAGCGGCCACGGCAGCGGCAATAGCAACAGTATCGTTCGCTCTCTTTTCGGCTCTTGCCAGAGCTCTCTCTGTTAGTCGCTCTCTGTTAATCTTTGGAGTGCGTTTGGTCTGTTGTAGTTGCTCGTGTCGCACTCTTTAAAGACAGTTTTTTTTTATGTTACATTAAATGATAATGTTGCTGCCGCTGCTTTGTATTTTGTTTTTGTTATGTGGCTATTGTGTTTTTGGGCTCGTGTGTCGGTCGACCGCGACGTCGGCAACGCGGCCAGCGTCGCTGCAATGACGCTGCAGTCTACAGAATGTAACAGGCGCACAGCAGCAGAGCAGAGCAGAGCCCAACAATGGCGAGCGACGGAGAGGCTGAACAATTGTGGAGAGAGAGAGAGAGAGAAAAAAAGCGCGCTCAGGAGAACGAGCAAGAGAGACATACATATAAAGTGTTTGGCGACTCTCGCGCATGTGTCAGTCTCGCTGTCGCTGCTGTTGTTGCCGTTGCTGTTAGTTTTCCTGACTCTGACTCTGCCTCTCTTTGTTATTTTTTTTTTCATTACATTTTTTTCTGCTCATTTTTTTTTGTGTGCCACCATGAAAATTTGTGTGTAATTTCTTATTGCGTGTGGTCACATTGGGTTTTTAGGGAAAACTTATATGAATTGAATATTGGATTAGCTCACCGATTTTCCGGCGCAGACAATGCGATTTAAATCGCTGGCGTACCGTTTGCTGCGCATTCCCGGTTCGAAACACAACAACAACTATGAACGGCAATAGATAATAACTTTACACTGCTGCTGCTGCTGGCTGGCTCGCTGACTGCGGCTACTCGCTGGCTGCGGCTGCTGCCTGCTGCCCGTTGTATGCGCTGCGCACAGTGGGTCTTATAGGGGTGTTGGAGGCTGCTACTGCTGCTTGGCTTATTATTAAAGCAGCTGCTGCTGCAAATGCGACGAACGGCAGATGAAAACCATCACTTCCGGAGGCGCTTCAAGTACTGAGGAATGTTGTATATACATGAGCTGCGTGTATGTGTGTGCGGCGCGCAGCCAGCAACAGCAAAAGCAGTAGCAGTGGCAGCGACAGCAACAGCAAAAGCCGTCGACGTCAACGCTAGCAGCAGCAGCAGCAGCAGCAGCAGCAGCAATAGAAAAAAAGAAAGAAGAAAAAAAAAAAACAATAATCAACAAACTCAACACAGCGAATGAGCCACGCAAAATAAAAGGAAAAGCAGCTTGGCAAAGCACACCCAAAGTAGTAGTGGGCAGCAGTGTAGAGAGAGCGAGCGAGAGAGCGAACGAGCGCGGGGAATATGGAAAGATGGGTACGCCGCTACGGTAGAAATGGGTGGAAAGAGTAAGGGGACAAGATACGGTACATATTGGTCTACAGAGTGTATGTATGTATATATGTGTGTGTGTGTTTGTGTGCTGGTTGTGCATGATGAAATGCTTGAGGCGCAGCTCAGCGCATAGAGCTCTCGTTTGACATAAGGACTTGCCGTGTGTGAGTGTGCAGGACAGACACATAAATATATATATGTATGTATGCATGCCTATATATGTATGTATACATGCTAGATGTATGTATGTATGTGTGTGTGAGTGTGCGTGTGTGGGCATGTTTATGGCAAATGTTAGTTTTAGCCTGGGTCTGGTTAAGCTGTATCATCAGCATTAGGATCGTAATTATAATCCAGTTTCAGACTCAGACGTGCAAGCAGCCATTAACCAAATGCATTGACACACACACACACGCACATACACATACACACATACATGTATAGATAGCCGACATATACAGAAAGTGCATTTGTCAATTGATGCACCGAATGAACTGGTTCTAAAAGTTGGCCTGCATTAACCATCTCTATCTATCACTCTATCCATCTCGCTCTCTTACACGCTTTTCGCGTAATTAATTCGCAAGTCAATTGAACTGTACGAGATAATCAAGAGGTTGTCGAGTGCTCGACTAGCAGATACCCTGCTTGCCACTAACTTCTTTCTACGAGCTAGTCTATTGGTCGACTAGCAGATACCCTGCTTGCCACTGGCTTCTGCCTACATTCTTTCTATGCGCTTATCAAGGAGCACTCTGTTGCTCGACTGGCAAATACCCTGCATGTCACAGAGTTCCATTCTATAAGTTTATCAAGAAGCAGTACAGCGCTAGACTAACAGATACTCTGTATGTTACACATTTTATATAATAACTACTCGATGTGTCAATAACTACTAGATTGCTCGACTAACAGTTACCCTGCATGCCACAAATTTCTACTCTCTTTATAAAATATTATCAAGAAAAATTTTAATGCTTGGCTAGCACATACCCTGTAGGTTACATATTTGTTATTTTTTCCTGATACGATCGAGAAGTACTCAAACCTAGACTTGCAAATACCTCGTATGTTCCAGACTTTTCTTCTTTAAAGAGTATATTAATAAGGACTCTTGTCTTGGACTTGCAAATACCCTGTATGACACTTATTTCTGCTCTTTTACTATGACACTTTTCCTATAGAGACTAGCATATACCCTGTATATTAGTAGTACACTCGTGCTAGACTAGCAGATACCCTGTATGTCACAAATTTCAATTATTTTTGATGAGAGAGAGAGTTGCGAATGAGTATGTTGATGAGGCTGTTGACTTCAAATACCCTGTATTTTATTTTCTATGTCAATTTTGTTAAGTTGTAAAGTAAAGTCAGAAACTTTAACTTCAAAATCTAGAATATATCTTTCAATTTTCTCGATAATACTCGAAATTGAAACCTGTTATCACTATTTCATCCAAATACTTCATATGATAGTTCTATTTATCAGACCTTTCCCATATAACAAAACATCATCTGAAGTTTTTCACGTCACACGAGGGTTAACTAAGTTGGAGTTTGTAGTTGGCGCTAGTTGGGGTCTCCGGAGCGCTGTGCGTTTGGGCTTATATGGAACGTGCTTGTACCGTAATATCTAAGATTTAGACACTTGTTGCTGCTGTCCTTTACATACACACACACAGCCACACACACACACACACACAGTCACATACACAGACACAGACACATACACACACACACTCACTCACACAGACGAGAATTTTTTTTTTTTTTTTTTTTTTAGAAATTTGTTGGTAATTAATATTTACCAGTAGATTTCTTAGTATCATACTCCCAGTGGAGCTGAGGCAAAGGAGGCGACGCGACGGAACGACAAGCGGCGAACTGCGACGGCCCGTTTGATAATGCCGTTGATAAGGAGGATAACGATAGCCAAGGTAGCACACGCGCGCTTTTCGCTGCCTGCGAGAGAGCGAGAGCGAGAGAGACGACGAGAGTCAGAGTGGAAAATGCATAAGGAATACACAGAAAAAAAAAGGTTCGCTGGTTACATGGCAACAGGGCCCAGCACGCACTGGCCCTGGTCGAGGTGCTAGCTAGGGTCTAGGTCGTCCGGCCGTGGTGAGGCAAGACGCGTTAAGGTGAGGAGGGGCAAGGTAAGGTAAGGTAAGGTAAGGTAAGGTAAGGTTAGGTACGATAAGGTTAGCTTAGCTTAAGCTGTGATTATTCGCTATACGACGACGACGACGAGGATCCGGTACGGCTATAACTTTATTAATACTGCCGGAGTGTGAACTTGCGCGTGGAACGAGGCACGACGAGCCTTCAAGTGGCAATGGCAGCGGCCATGCAGCCGATACAATAGGGTAAACATCACAGCGAGAGAAGAGGCGATGTGACGATGTGTTGCCTGGAAATATATATCTATATATATATATATATATATATATATATATATATATATATATATATATATATATATATATACATATTTATATATATTTATATAAATGTGTGTGTGGAAGGGGCAAAAGCCGGGCTAAATGGCGGCTGAGTGCTGCATATATAGAGGGGGGGCTTGGGGCTTGGGTCGACAGCGGTTCGCTTTTTGGTCGGACGTTTGGTCGTTTGGTCGGTCGCCAGTGCGTGGGCTGGCTGAGTTATTGGTCTAAATAGCAACAGAAGAGCATCGTGCAACGCGCAACGCAACGAGAGTGTTGGCCAAAGCCGAATGCGTGCGGCATGCTTGTGCGGCGGTATCGGCTGGGGCTGCTCTGAGCTCGGCTCGTTGAATTTTTGGTGATGTACCTTTAATAAAACACACACACATAGAGAGAGACGTGCCTGGCAGACGACAGGAATATTGGAAGTTTCAGCTTCGTACAGCATGCAGCCGAGCTAGCGCCCGCCGTGCCGCAAGCTGCAGCCGGGCAGAGTCGAGCTGCAGCCGAGCCAAGTCCCAGCGCCAGCACAGGACACGCCTGGACCAAAGCACGAGCGACGGCAAAAAACGTGAAGGAAAGCGAAAAAAATGTGAGCAAGCCAGGAAGTAGGCTGCTTGCAGCAGCGGCAGCTGATGGCGATGATGATGCTTGTGCAGATGATAATGATGTTATTGGCTTACACGTTGCAAGGCTGCAAAAGTTCGGCAATTGTTGGTGGTTTAGGCCAGAGTGAGATGGATGCAAAGGCACAAAAGAGTGAGAGAGAGAGAGAGCGGTGGCCAGAGGAAGCGAGAGAGGGCAGAGGGGCAGACAGTGAGAGAGAGAGAGAGAGAGAGCGCGCGCCAGAGACAGCAGTGAGAGTGCGTGCTGGAGACTTTGCCAAATGGCAATAAGAACGACAAAAAAAAAAAAAAAACAGGACACAAACAATGCTGCGGCAACTGCAACTGCAACTGCAACCAAACAACAACAACAACAACAACGACAGGCTATGGATACCCTCAGAGCAAAGACTAATGAAGTGTAGAAAAGGGTTGCTAAGCTGCAAATTTATGCAACTGGGCGAATGGCTAACACACTGGCTATTGTTGCCGCAACATTGCTGGCAACCAGCAACAACGACGACAACAATGGGAAAACCAACTACGACTTCCATAGGCGACATAGAGCGAGAGAGCAATAGGTCAAGTAGCTGCGGCATATCGCACGCTTATTGCACTTTGGAACATTGCTAAGTAGCTGCCATCACCTACCCCTACCCCTACCCCTACTCCTAGCTAACCACCCCCCTCATCCATCACATAGCCATTTGTCAGCAATTGGATAACTGTCGCAGCTGCTCAGCATGTAAAACAAATGAAAAGTTTACTTGCCAGTCACGTTGCCCGAGACGGCAGAGGCGTTAGCTTTATGGAATGTGCCGAGGCGGAGATGTCATTAGTTCATTTCCATTACATGATTTACGCTACGTGACCTTACCTTACGTTAAATTACACAAATGTGCATAACAGATGTGCAAAGCAAATGGAGTCTCTTTTACTACGTATTCGATTTGACTGGAGTTACGTAATGCTAAGTTTTACGTTAAAGACTGGGTTACGTTTAATCGAATTATGGATAGATAAGATATGGAAGATATATATATATATAATACTCCTCGCATTAGTTCAATTCCATTGCATGATTTACGCTACGTGATATGAGCTTACGTTGAATTACAGAAATTGACGTAAGAAATACGTTTTAACTAAGATAAGCCAAACAAATGGAGTCTCTATTACTACGTATTCGATTTGACTGGAGTTACGTAATGCAAAAGTTTTACGTTAAAGACTGGGTTACGTTTAATCGAATTATGGATAGATAAGATATAGACATATATATAGTAGATATATATATATATATATATAATACTCCTCGCATTAGTTCAATTCCATTGCATGATTTACGCTACGTAATATGAGCTTACGTTGAATTACAGAATTTGACGTAAGAAATACGTTTTAACTAAGATAAGCCAAACAAATGGAATCATTCATTTTATATGTTTATAGAGATATAAATGACGCAAAGTATTACGTAAAGCAATAAAACGTATTAAGGTCGCAGAAGCAATTGATATACACAAAATAGTAAAGCAGTCTCTATTGGAAGTATGTAATTTAATGATTACGTATTATAAGTTTTGCGTAACGTGACGTAAGGTTTTATGTTCAGTTATATGCAATGTTTTAACGTAATGCAAATGGTTTTATTACTACAAGGAATTGCGTTACGTTACTTTGCGTAACGTAAGTGTAGTTTTTGAATACTCTATCTGCTGAAAATGATCTTACTATTGTTATTTCACAAGTTACGTAACAAAATATGAAACAAACTACGTAAGGCGTTACGTAATTCGGCATTACGTTAGAGAATATAGCGTAATATTTGCTTTGGCTATCCTTAGCAAAAGTTTACATGGCATTGTAAAATTATTGAAATACGTATGACGCAAAACCTACATTTTGGACACTACGTCAAATGTCGTAATTGTAAAGCTGACCCTTTACGTAAATAAGGATATTAAGATATGATAATATATATGATAAGTATTTGATATACGATATATATACACGTGTTTTCCTGCGAGTTACGCATTTCGTTACGTTGTTCAATTATATGCAAAATTTGAGGTTGTCACATTTATTTGGCATGATATAAACCCTTGGGCTTTAGGTAATGTTCGTGAAACGTGTTGCTAATGAGGAAAGCCTATTGTTTACGATTGTGATTATGTTGTAGCTGTTGGAGATTGTCGAGCACGCATCGAGTTCTATTTACGGCCCAGTCGAGGGGCACACGCAACGTGAGTATTGTCGGGTTTCGGCAAAATAATGCTAATACATACGTAAGTATCTATAATTGCGATAAAGGGGCGTGGCACCTGTTCACCAATGCGGCTAGACGGGATTGTCTTATGAGCAACGGCAATTGCACTGAAGTTTATTGAGTACGAGAGTGTGTGTGAGTGTGTGTGTGTGTGTGTGTGTGTGTGTGTGTGTGCACGGACACACATGTCCGTATCCCTGTCCGTGTGACTTTCATGTGATGCATTATGCGCGCGCGCTGCACATAAATAACATTGCCAAGTGCCAACGACGAGGACAATGGGAATAAGGCTTCGGCAATGGCTAGCGCGACTAACGGGAAATGGGCAACGGGCAACGGGTAACGGGTCGGCGCTGGCATTCAATCAGCACTCGCTGTTGCCACGGATGTTGCCAAATCGTGGAAAATTTTCGGCAGCCACCTCCGACAACGACAACGACGACGACGACGATGGCGACGACATTCTCGATTCTCGTGTTCTCCTACTGTTCTTCTTCTTTCTCTGCTGCTGCTGCTTGCTGTTGTTGTTGTTGTTGTCGGGCTTGTTAATACCAAAATGCCGGGGTTCGGTAGACGGCAGACGGCAGACGGCATACGGCGCATACGGAATACGGAATACGGTATATGCTGCCTGGTTTTTGGCTTATTGTTCACACAAATACACACACATGGAGCTCGCGGACACACACACACACACACGCATGCAACATTTGCCATTTTGCATCGACAGATGGCGCTTCAACTGCATTGTCGGCATCTATGGCATTTTTTTACTGCTGCTGCTGCTGCAGCTCCTTTGCTCGAGCTCTGCGGGCTGAAGCGAGACAGCGATAGCGACAGTTATGAAGATAACTGAACCAATGCACACACAATTTACATATAAAGTATATATATATATAATACGTATATCTGATGTGTACATGCGCCATAAGTTGAAAAAAAAAACGTATGAGAGAAATTAAATGCAATTTGCGGCCGCAGTTATCAAGTCTTGCAACAAGTACTCGTAACGAGTAACGATTAAGGAGTCATAAGTCACGAGTAACGAGTGTTTTTTTTTCTTCCATCTTAATAAAGCCTTACTTAAGCTTAACTGAACCTAGCTTTTGATGTCTTGAACTCATTGCTACGTAATGGTGGCCTTACGTTAAGTTACGTTACGTTACACCATTTAACGTAATGAGTACATTATGAATGCATCATTAATTTTATTCGTTTTAGTTATAAATGACGTTACGTAACGCTAAGTATTACGTTACGCAATGCAACGTAAGCTAATATAAAATATAATAATATAATAAATATAATAATAAAAAAATAGTAAAGATTTATGTATGTAATTTAATAATCACGTATTACAAGCGTTACGTTACGTAATATAATATATATATATATATATATATATATATATATATATATATATATATATATATATATATATATATATATATATATATATATATATATATATATATATATCTATTCTTGATCAGGACGAGGAACTGAATCGATTTAGCCTTGTCTGTCTGTCTGTCCGCTCATCTGTTCGTCAATCTATCCGTCCGTCTCTCCTTCCGGCCGTATGTATAAGCTCAAATATACTTTTGATTGACTTGAGTGGAGTTCAGGGTATCTGCTGGTCGGGCAAACCGATTGCAATTGCTACATAGAGTAGTGCTTCATATACTTTTCGCTTATATAAAGTAAAGTAGATGCTCGAGCTCTTCAAAGACTTTTTCGAGTTTCTTTGTTGGCCCGTTTACTTCTGGAACTGCCCTCGCATGCTTAGATAATATCAATATAAAATCAGCTTAACTTTAAGCCAATCAATAACCAGATTTACTTAGTGAATTGTGAGCGTTTCAAACATGGCCAACACTACGAGTTGCAACAAACTGTGCAGAGGCAGGCCCCGCCACCGCCACCGCCACCGCCACCGCCGCTGTCCAGGCCCGGCCAAATCGCTGGCGAAATGCTAATCGAATCGCAGCGGCTGTTTTGCTGATTTATGTATACCCCCAAAAACTAAAGCTAAGCTATGCGAGGGGGCGTGCCAAATAGTAGTGGAGCATAGAGTGTGGAATATATTTGGTAAGGTGAACGCGGAGCGTGCTGCGGGGGTGCGGCGGGCGCCGAATGCATGAGAGGCTGTGTGTGCGTGTGTGTGTGTGTGTGTGTGTGTGTGCGGTAATAGACACAAAAACGAAGCAGAGCCTTAGTTGCTGGAAGTGGAAACTAAGCTACAACAACATTTGCTAAATACACACTGGAAAGGCTCGGTCCAGGCGCCCGCATTGCATGGCATCGCCACCTTTTTGACTACAGACACCCTGTATGCGAGTACGTGCGTGTGTGCGTGTGTGTGTGTGTGTGTGTGTGTGTACATGCATTGGAAAACTAAACCGAAACGATTTCAGCGTCCGATGCCGCGCGGTGGGCATCGTACTACTATATACACACTCAAACATCTATTTTTTCTTGCCTTCTCCCCTGACTCTCGCCCTCAGATTTGTCGCCCACGTAACAAACAAACAAAAAAAAAACACAAAACAAACAAACAACACAAAAGGAAGAAAAGTAAAACTACAAAAAAGAAATACAACAATAAATTGCAAAGAAAAACGAAAAAAAATTCGCGTTTAGCGAATTTCAAAGGCTGCGCCAGGTAGTTAGTACAGGTGAGAAGGAGGCAGCTGCGAGCAGCAGGTGAAATACACACCTAACAAACGCAGCTCCCCCTCTCCAATGCTCTCTCTTAAGGCGAAGGGTTGCCATGCCTATACCTATGCCTGGGCCAAAAGCTTTTTTGTATTGATGCCACTTTACAGGGTATTCATGTGTGGCCGATGATGATGATGATGATGATGATGATAATGATGATGAAATTTGATTGATGCGAATTATACCCTGTAAACCGAGCTAGCTCATATGCTCATGTTACTTATGCTTATGATAACTATAGAAATATTGATTGATACCAAAATATCTCATAACGTGTGGGCTGGCATTATCATAATGATAATGACAATAATAATGATAATGACTATGATACTGATAATGTAAATGCTGATATTTTTCTTCTTTTGTGTGGTGGCTGAGGTAGATGAAAATACTAATGGTATGACTAATGATAATACTAATGGTAATGGTAATGCCAATGATAATGATAATTCTAATGGTGATTGCAATGGGAAAGGTAATGGTAATGGTAATGCAAATAAAAATAGGAATGCTAATGCTAATGCTAATAACACTGCTAATGCTAATGCTAATAACACTGCTAATGCTAATGTCACTGGTAGTGCATTTGGCAAGCCTTATGCTAATAGAAATATTAATGCTAATGCTTTTGGTAATACTAATGCTAATGCTAATGCTAATGCTAATGGTAATGTTAATACCAATGCTAATGCAAATGATAATTCTAATATTAATGATAATGATAATGCTAATGCAAATGATAATGCAAATATTAATAGTAATGCTAATGCTAATGCTAATGCCAATAACACTTCTAATACTAATGCTAATGCCCCTGCTACTGCTTTTGGCAAGGCTTATGCTAATAGAAATATTAATGCTAATCCCAATGTTAATGCATTAGGTAATGCTTATGCTAATGCTAATGTTAATAAAAGCGTGATTAATTTATTTATATAATCAATCTGGACTAACTGCTCTAGACAGATTGATTCCATTATATATGTATATATCTTTGAGCACTTACTTCCACTTCCTGCTCTTCTTCTTATTCTTATTTCATATATGTGTTACAAACACGCTTACCAAGTAAATATACCTCGCCATTTGCAGCGGCAACAGGCAACAGCTTGTTGTTGTTTTTTGTTTTTTTTTTTTTTTTTTTTATTGTTTTTGCTGTTTTTGTTATTTCTTTTTTTTTTTTTTTTTAGGCTCGCTTCATTGGTTGGTTGATTTGCAGCTGGAAATTGAATTGGTTCTAGTTGCTAGAGAAACTCACCTGCAAAGAGAGTGGAAGAGAGAGAGAGAGAGAGAGGGTTGGTTAGTCAATGCGTGAGTAAGCGAGATAGCTAGATAGATGCGAATGCAATTAGCTAGCACAAAAGTTTTAAAATAGTTTTGCTCTTGTTGTTGTTGTTGTTGTGTGGAGCTTTAAGGCTGAAGTTGACCCTTTGGTTAAGTTGTTGAATTGTGGAGTTGGGTGAATTGCAGTTGCTGTGTGTGTGAGTGTGTGTGTGTGTGTGTGAGTGTGTCTACAACATAACTCACAAATCAAAACTTGGCTGCAGCAGCAGCAGCCGCAGCAGCAGTTGCTGTTGTTATTGTTGCTGCCAGCAGCATCTACACATGGCCAACAGCAGCAGCAGCAGCAGCAGCAGCAGCAGCCGCAGCAGCAGTTGCTGTTGTTATTGTTGCTGCCAGCAGCATCTACACATGGCCAACAGCAGCAGCAGCAGCAGCAGCAGCACATACATAACTAATAGATACAAAAAGCCGTATCTTTTGGGTGAATGAACTGTAATGAGAATGTGAACCTGGGCAACAGCAGCAGCAACCAGCCAGCCAGCGAGCCAGCCACTGAGATGTTGAAAATCGCAACGCAAAGTGCGCAATTGAAGCTGCTGCTGTTGTTGTTGTTGTTGCTGCTGCTGTTGTTGTATGAGGCAACTGGACAGCAACAGCAACTGACCAACAACGAGACGCGACAAAAAAGAGCGAGCACAAAACAAACGAATGCAAAAGTCAAAAGCAGCGCCTGATGGAGTATATAGATGCCAGCAAACGGGGTGGGCAGCTGGGCTGAGGCTTGGCCTGGCGACAGCCAATTGCAGCGCTTAAAACTGACCAACAGCAACAATAATAAGTAGCAATACGAGGCAGCCAGGTAGACACACACACACACACACACACACACACACACACACACACACACACACACCTGTGCATGCACTTATATAGAGATATGTTGCTGCGATCGGCTGCAATCCGATCTGATTCCATCTAGGCGCTGCAGGCAGTTCAAGGACGCAGCTACTTAAGATTCCTTTCTTTTTCAGCAACTTGCAACTGCAACTGCAACTGCGGCACGAAACTAGTTCGCAAATGTTGCCGGATAAAGAAAGCGGACTATAGGCGGACAGATATAGATATGTATATCTATATATCATCAATCTTACTCCCTAAACGCGCTCAGACCTAGTTTCCACTTGAAAACTTCTATAACACTCCGTATTGTATGAGGTTCTTCATATTTCGTTCTTCAAGCCGCTACAATTGCTCCGTAGTCGACTCTCCGGCACGGAATTGGGAGCCGTATAACTTCTATGACTTGCCAAATGATTTTCAGTTTCAAGCTAGCATTCTTCATTACGGCGTATTTTTGATGCCCTCATCTGAAAACTATTTCCCTATTTCTTGATAGTTGTGGCTTTCATCTTATTGGGAAAACCATTTTTGGTTTCTCCTTAAACTGAAATCTGGGCTGGACCAATGCCTGCTACGACTCAAGGCAAATTTAATATATAATGTATTTTTGTTTTCTTATTGGTATTCAAATAAAAATGTAATTTAAAAAAAAAAAAAAAAACATTTTTTTAAATATAAAAAGATTTTTTTTTTAATAAAATATAGTTTATATTAAATTAAAATATTTTGTAAATTTTAAAATAATTTTTAATTATTATTACATTTAAAAAATATTTTTTATATTATTATTAATATAAATATATAGTTTGTAGTAAAATAAAAATAAAGAAATATAATAATCATTCAAATAAAATAATGGTTTTCTAAAATATTATTTTTATTTAAATAAAAATATTTATATATATATAAAGATATTGAAAAACTAGCTATAAGGTATCTCATAGTCGAGCAAATACAAGACCAAACTAGTGGCACAAATAGAACTTGCGCTGCAGCAAAACTCAACTCGAAGCTGAGAAACTCAACTTAGTTTTCTCTTAGTTTTTTTTTTTTTTTTGGTAACACACCAGCCCGGCCCTTGCTTACATATACACACATAAATAAGTATATTATAATAGCAAAGTTAATACAAATATATATATTGTACATATATATATATATATATTTATATATATATATATATATGTATATATACCCGTACTGACTGCAGCAGCGTAAAACTTTATTTCTGCCTTCTGCGTTTTCCGTTCATTTTCGTCATATGCAATTGTTGTTGTTGTCACTGTGATTGTTGTATTTGTTGTTGTTGCTTTATAGAGAGAAGTTAACTTTTCATTGCTTTTCCATGCCCAGCAGCAGCGACCCATGCATGTCTACCTGTCTCTGTCTTTCTGCATTGCATTGCATTGCGTTTCATCCTCATCCCCTTCTTCTACTTGTTGTTGTTGCTGAGTAAATTAAAAATTCAATTTTTGTTGTGCAACTTTTGCACTTAACCCCCAAAAAACAAGCCAAACCAACCCCAACCCCTGCTGCACAAGGCCCATCTCCATCTCCATCTCCCTCTCCCTCTTCCTCTCCCCCTGCTGTTCTATTGGTTTTTGTGTTCTGCTTTTTCTTCTTCTTCTTGTTCGTCTACTGTTGGCCCCTTAACAAGCGAGCGTTGCGTGCATGTTAGCAATATGTTATTAGAAAGGCCTCGCCAGCACAGTCAACCCCATTGCCCCAAACGCCTCCCTCCCCTCCCCCGCCGCCTTTGTGTGAGCGCCTAAAACCATCCCCCACAGCAGCCAACTGGCACCTGCATTCTTATTGCATGTGTTGCATAAACCAGAGGCCACGCCTACTTCTCAGCATTTTCCCACATTTGTGACAGTTCACAAAAGTTTGCAGAAAATCATTTTTGAATTCATTTAAAATAAAATAAAAGTATTAATTAGTAAATTGCAAATAAATAAATATATTAAATATTAAATAAATATATTCTATTTTAAATAATAAAATAAATATATTTTAAATACTAAATATTAAATTAAAATTAATTTTGTAAAATAAAACTATTAAATTGAAAATAAAATAAAGATATTAAATTAAACTAATATAAAATAAGAATAAAGCATAAAAATATGAAATTAAATTTAATAAAAATATTAAATGAAAATAAAATAACTTAATTTATAGCTCAGATCAATTTGAATTCTAAATTAAAATAGTTTTCAATGAAAATCTATATGAATAAAATCTGAGAGCTTTATAGAAATAAATGCATAATGGCTGACCAAGTAGGAGTGATACAATTTTCGATAACTGCATCTAAGCAACTGTGCAAGTTATCGATACGAGGCCAGTGTTGGATAATTCTGTAAGATATGCCATCTCTGTGACATCTCTCTCTCTGCTCAATTGTCAATTTTCACAAACTAATTTTCAAGTTCGTGAAAATTTCAAGCAGGCGACGCTCAAGTCAAACGAACTTAGCCTCATTCGACAGTCAACGTTTATTTGTTCAAAGCGACTGATCAAGCGACAGCAGAAAAAATAAGTATAAATATAAAAAAAAAATTTATATATATCTATTGAGCCATATGGACAACGAATTGCTGAAACTTTCATCCTCCTCAGAGGACACAGTCGTCCAGCCGGAGAGCGAGGATAGCGATGAGAACCTCGAAGGGGCTTGCGGTGGGGCGCCACTGGAGCACAATACCAAAGTCAAGCTAAAGGAAGTGCGCCGAGTGGTAATTAATATCTGTATATATATGTATATATCTGATATATAATCGTGAAACTCTCGCTCCCTTAGCTGCATACACTGCAATTGAGCTCACTGAAGGCGGCCCACCAGGCTGAGGAGAGGGCTGAGAAAGAGCAAGAGATGCTGGAGTTGGCCAAGAAACGAACACCAACCGAGTGGTTAAAGTACGTAAAGACTCAGCTCCACTTCTTACCACTGTCTTATCACTGTAACTTTAACTTCGACAGCGATTGCCACGAGGAGGCAGCCGCATTTCAGCGCTCGGAGTTCGTCTCGAAAATTCCAAAGCCCAACTCGTCCTCGAATGTGCGACCCATGGGCAAGTGGGAGAATAGGAAGTCCAGTATTCCGATCAAGATTGCGGTGAGCGAGAATGCCAATAGGAAGCTGCATATGGCAGGCAATCCCAATGAGTTAAAATAGATGTAAACTGAGAAATGATGTAACGACGAAAGCCGCTTGGCGAGCACAATAAAAGAACATTGTTTTCAGTGTACCCCATGGGGTATGCTGGGATAGCAGATATCGATTTAAGGCAACTGTAGAATAGAACTTAACAAATATATATTCAAAATCAATCGGGTATCAAGTAAGTTCCTAAAGAAAAAGATTCTTAAAATTACTTAGAAGGTCAAGAAAACTAAAGTATGTTGCAGTCGGGCTATACCGACTGCTTAATACTCATGCATGGTCTAAAAGCAATGGAATCTGTTTTGGCAAAGGAGGTAGAGTGAAGTGGTAGGGTAAACTCACTGCAGGCTTCAAGTAATCTTTACCACTTTGAAGCTTCTGCTCGTGTCATAGCTTCCATGGAGGTTCAGCTCCAAAACATTGCAGGCATCAAGTTTTTTCTGATTAGTCACGCCATCCAGAGGCATATATATTTAAATTTTGGTAAATGATCAACATTTGATAGATATATGCATATAAGATATAGTAGTTTATCCCGATTTGCCACATATCATTTTTGGTCAGCCCTTAAAGGCACTCTGAAGTATCGTAGATGTTGGGGCTGTCGCTTAGTGTATTTTGATTTGTGGGAGCAGCTATAGAGGAAGTCAACTCAAGTAGTTTTGAGCTTCTAGAGATATAGATCTTTGGGGTTTATCCCCACTAAGATATATATATATATATATCCTCCATATCTTTTGGATCTTGGCTTGTCGATACTAAATTTTAACTCTCTAGCGCTATAAATAGTAGAGTTTCTGAGATAATGGAAATAGGATAAAGCATATTCCGTGTGGCCACGCCTCTAATGGGCGTATGGAGAAAATCTGAACACTTTAACAGACGAGGCTAAACCAAATTTCAAGACTCTGGCGTCGAAATGGTTAGCGTTCATATAAAGCGACGGACGGACGCACGGACGGACTGACAGATGCAAGGACGGAGAGACAAACGGACGGACATTGCACAAAGGCAATATACGCTCAACATTCACTTTGTGAGCAAGCACAAAAAGAACAAAACATTCGACTTTCCTATGAGCCTTACACAAATTGCGCATACGCAATGTTTGCCATGAATCAAAGTAAATTTCATATAAATGCAGCAAATGAAGCAAATGAATGAAATAAATGAATATGAATATGAAAAATATGTTGATTTTAACAAAAAACAAAAAAAAGAGAGAGCAAACATATTTGTAGTTTGTTCAGTTCCTCATTTGATATATGGCTTACATATGAGCACATGCATATACATGCTGAGCTGGCTGGGTGTGGGGCGATGGGGCTGGCATGTGTATATCTGCATCTGCATCCAAGGCTGGCAACTGGAATAAGCAATGGGGCCGATGCTGATATGTCTGCTCGTCTGTGTGTGCCTGCCTGCCTGCTGCCTGCTGCCTGCCTGCATATCTGTCTGTCTCTCCGTCTGCCTGTCCGTCTAGAACTTTCCAATTCCACGACCTGCTGCACTCGCCACCCGAACTCGCCTACGCACAGCTGTATATATAATATATGTGTATATAAATATGTATGTATACCAGGGATGCCTGCGAAACTACCAACGAAAATGCGTTGCCATACGCCCACCCGCCCACGCACACTAGCACACACATTAGCGCCACCTAGCGACACAACCAAGTCAACGCTCAATCCAAAGCACCAAATGCAAGCTGCACGCTGCAAGTGCAGAACAACAAAAAAATCGGAAAACGAAATAAAAGGGAGTAAAGGTTGACAAGGCGCCTAAGCGACTAGGCACAGCCGAAACTGAAACCCAAATGGCGAAGCCTTTGACCAAAACCCGCTATGGCGATGGCTTTGCCCAGCACAGTGGAGCAATGCCCAAGGGGAAAATAAGCGAAATTGCCAAAAAAAAATTATTTAAATATTTAAAAAAAACTATTTGAAGATTTTTATAAAAAATTAATATTTTTTAAATTATTTTTTTATCTTAAAATAAAATTAAAATATATTTTGATATTAATATGGAATATATAGCAATTATATTTAAAATTCAAGATTTCTTTTATTTATTTAAAAATGTTTATTGTTTAAGCCTGAATTCAATTAGTTGAAGAATTTTAAGAAACAGTCACTGAAGGCGAGTCAGCAGGGCGCAGGACAGCAGCAGAGCCAATAAGATCAACAGGTGACATAAATACGACACGAGAGGTTTGAAGGTGAGAGTTGAGAAAATTTAGATGATATCTTTTAATGTATATAAGCTGTATAACTTGACTTTTATATATTATACGAAGATATCTAATACGAGGCGATGAAAATACCAGTAAAAAATAAAGAAATTTTCGATATATGAAGAGTTTTTTGACTGGAAAAATAATCAATTTCGTATACATTTAGATGTGGCAGCTACTGCATAGATATAGATATAGATCTCTAAAAAAACACTTAAATTTATGATTTTCTATGCTCATGCATCTGGATATTTTTGATTAATGAATGGCTTGCATAACTCCAATTGACTCCACTGAACTCTACTCAAGTTGAAGCACTTCACAATATTTTTAGGTATTTTTCTCTTTTTGATGCTTTAAGCACTGTGCACACTCTACTTCGGCTTCTACTTCCAGCTCCCCCTGATAGCAGCGGTTGCCGCGATGCAGCGGATTCGCGCAACGCATTGATGAAACCAACATACAACATACAAAGCAAATTGGTAGAGGCAGTGGGAGTGGCAGAGGGAGTGGATGCCCAACATCAGAGAAACACAAAGAGAACTCCAGAATTCTGGCTGAAGGGTAAGTTGTCAGTTACCATTTCCCGATGGTGGGCGGGCACGGGCCGGGCGCCTGCTGGAGGGGCACTGTGGGTGGCTCTGTGTAGGGATGCTGCTTATGTATAACAGTTGCCGCACAAATATGTATAACAGTTGTCGACGACTTCAACTCGTATTAAAACTCATGGCATAAATATTGAATCACGTCGAAGGTACATAGATAATAATGTATGTATCTATCAGATATGTATATATCTATATAGCAGTAGGTTTGATTGGATAAAGCTGTGCATATAGCTTAGCTAATAAGCTAAGGCTCGACTTTGATAAGGAAAAGTTATCTTAAAATACAAATTTTCGGGGAAATATCATCTAGATTTTCTTCCATCAAGCTTTATCTTATAGAAATATGATATGATATGATGTTAAGTGAAGTTTCTCATATAGAAAACTTAATTTCATTAATTTCATCTACAATTTCTATGCCAGGCTATGTGATAATGCGATATAGCAACTTGGGAAGCTCGAGAGTGCCCGACTCTGAAATACCCTGACTAACAACATGAGTATCTATACACTCAATATTTAGTTTCTTCAGAAACTCCATAAGGAAAGCGCATAGGTTTATTTATTAAATTTTAAGTAGAATTGAAAACTATATATAAATTAGATTACTTTGGAAGCAATCAACGTTTATCATACAGAATTTCAGTTTACTCAAGCTCCAATAACCTTTGGAATGTGCTCAAATAACTAGAGTCTCATATTGATTTTATTCAATAATTTTCTCGGGAATTTCTAGGTTTTGTAGAATTCAAGTTTCATGCCTTTGGCTGTTGAATCAGATTAAGAATATATTATAATTATTTAGTTGAATCAGTAGACAAGACTGACTCAGTGGACATGACTAATGAAGCCAGTGGACATGACTGAGTCCAGTAAGTATATACTTATATTAAGGTGTAAGAATCAGAATTCTGATTCACCGACCAACTGCTAGGTCCAAAAATAGACTTTCCGATTTGTCACGTCCCAAATTGATATATATATATAGGAGTTCAACCGTAACATAGTCATAAAAATAGAAGATTCAGTTTTGTTTGGGCGCAGATATATCCGCCATATCTTTTTCAACTTCGCTTGTCAACCTGAGTATACCTTGCATATCTCAACTCTCTAGCTTGTCTACAAGTAGTAGTAGCATTAGTAGTTTCTGAGATACCGAACACTGCATTTACCGATTTGCCACGCCCCTAGTGGGCGTATTGGGTAAATTTTGACACTTTATCAGACGAGCGTATACTCGAGTATATATTCCAAAGTTAAAGACTCTAGCTGTAAAAGCTGCCAAACGTTCATACGAAGAGACGGACGGACGCACGGACGGAGAGCAAGACGGACAGTGCATAAAACTAATATACTCACTTCACTTATGTGAATGAGTATACAAATTGATCTTATGCCTATTACATACATAGATCGGCAAATTTTAAGAACTTGATCAGGCATCATATGCAGAAACTTTTCACTAACTGGAATTTCTTTTAGTGAGCGAACACTGTAATGGGAATGTATACTATACCATATATATAAAGAGCTTTATATATATACATATTTGAGTAAATATAAGCACACAGCAAAAATGAAGCAAAGCTGACATAATATGCATAAATTATGGAGAGATAATTATATCAAGCATAATATGAATGTGTATATATATAGATATATATGTACATGGCTATATGCATATAGCCTTGTGAATATATATAGATATATGCATATATAATTATTATATATAAGCACACTTTTGGCATATGCTTAACTCGCATTTGTTTATCACATTCCCAATTTCAATTAAGACCTGCATTAACAAATCGCAACAGTTGACTGGAATTCAGCCAATGGTGATGGCTGTGTGTGGGAGAGGGTGCGTATCTGTGTGTGTGTGTGTGTGTGTGTGTGTGTGTGTGTGTATGAATAACGACTAATCAAAACACAAATAATTATATTAGCAAGAGTGAGAGCTGGGAATGTTCTTAGTTCTGTGTCATCAAAATGTAAGCAAACAAAAGATGTCTGCATTGGGTATTTGCGGGCCCGACTGCAGCTGGGAATTGTAAAACGCATGAATCTTGGATGATATTAACATATATAGATAAATACAGACCTGACTTCACTCCTAGCTATAAACATTGAACAAATGAAATTTTACTTAAGTGCATATTGAAATGATTTAAGCTCTTATAGCCTGCTTAGTCAACAGTAATTACTTGAACAGCTGGGAAAGCTCCAATCAGGATCCTTGAATACTGAGCGAGCTGTGTTTTAAGGTTCTTCAGTGTTTATATTTAGCATAAACGTATATAAAATCACATTGAATTTTTAAACTTTTATAGCAGCTAAAATAAACGCTTTCAATTCTTACTATGTGCTAGAATTCACGTATTCCCACTTACAGAAAAATTCCCTAAAATTTTATAAAGTAAACATGAAATTAAATACAAAATTTGAAGTCTCTAGCGTGAAAGATGTGCTAGATATAATATAATAATATTATAAATATTTATTAAACGAAATTACTTAGTGAACGATAACTAATAACTTCCTATCGATAACGTTTGTAATCGATAACATTGAAAAGGGCATAGCTATCTAAATATTGAAACAAACTCAATTTCAAGTGTCTCTCTTATAGTTTCTGAGATCGACACATTTCAGAACAGACCAGACAGTCAGACGGACAGGGCTCAATCGATTCAGCCCGTCGTCCTGATCAATAATATATACAGATACTTTATCAGGTGCGCCACGTCTCCTTCTTTTTACCATTATCAATGGGTTCAGCAGAGTATGAATATGATAAGTAGATAATATATAATTATATAATATAATTTAATTCAAGAAGACGGATGGATTGACTGGCTGATTGGCTTATCAATAGCTTGTTTCAATCCAATAAAAAGTTATAGATAGTTATCTAAGTGAACAGGATCAAAGGAGCCTGAAAGATACACAGTCAAAAGATAGGAATGCCAGACGAGGCAAACTTAAACCTTGATATTTACTAAAATATATAATATTGTATTAAAAACCAAGGCCCAAGGCTACAGCTGGGACAAGGATTCCTATGCAAAGCCCTGATAATGACGCAGAATAGTACAAGAAGACACAACTTCAACCAACACGAGAGATATATACATAATGGATCAAAGTCACACTCAAAGAAAATATTGAAAAATAATTAAATTAAATGAAAATGCAAAAAGTTTGAACCAATTAAGGCAATTTGCTTGATTTTCACTTCTATTTTATGCAAATTTCTATGTGGGGCCAAAAAGGACGACAACATGAAGGACTCGAGTCCAGTTGGTTGATGCCTGTCCCAAGGCCATTTTGCGAATCTGACAAATTGTTTCAAATTATGGCAGCGCCATCTAGCGTTCGTTACGCAATTGTGTGCCAAATGCAGTTTTGCGTGCGAAAACTGTTAAATGAATTATACAAAGTGGGAGTGAAACATAGCAAAACAGACAGATAGACTGACACACGCACACACACAGAGAGACATAGAGGGAGGCTGAGTGTGAGTGAGCGAGTGAGAGAGAAAGAGAGAGAGGGAGAGAAAGAGAGAGCGAGTGATAGGGGAAAGGCAAACAGAGTGAGAGAGAAAGTGCGAGCGAGCGAGATAGCTATGGGTGGTTGCTTATGTGAAACGACGCAACACAACCTTCCCCTTACCCTACCCCCACGAGACCTCACACACACCGCCCCCGCCACCGCCCCCTCTGTCACCCCACCAACGCCCACATGAACATTCTCTTGTGAATTCTACACGTATATAAAAGCGGAAACATGCTGAAAATGCTTACATAAGCGCCATAGTGGGCACAACTGGGCGCTAGCTATTGCGCAGCCTGTCCTCTCCGCCACCCACAGCTGTATGTACAGGTGTGCGTG
Source organism: Drosophila peninsularis (assembly GCA_035047485.1). Lineage (NCBI taxonomy): Eukaryota > Metazoa > Arthropoda > Insecta > Diptera > Drosophilidae > Drosophila > Drosophila peninsularis. The sequence continues at coordinate 6,394,004 of JAWNPN010000028.1, forward strand.
CCTGTGTCTGTGTGTGTGTGTGTGTGCCAGCTGCATACATTAAACCGCAACAGCAACAGTAAATATTGAAAATTCCATATCCGTTTTGATGTCAACTCACGTGACAACAACAACAAGAGCAACAATAACAATTTCAGTGTTGACCACGAGCTACCCTGTACATACACGTGTTGCAGCCAAAAATCTATGTTTATATATCGAAATTTTTATTATATTATTTTTTAATAATTTATTTACTTTATTTTATTATAAATATTTATATTACTATTATTATTATTGTTTATAATGTATTTATTTTGTTATATTATTGTTTTTTTTTTAATATTATTTTTATTTATTTATATATATTTATTTAAATTTATTTTTTATTTAATTTTATGTATTCAAATTTATTATTATTATTATATTATCATTATTATTTTTAAATTATTAATTATCTTTTATTATTATTTATTGTATTATAATTTTTTGCATATCGTATTTAGTTTATATATATTTGATGTTAAATGTTAATTAACATACTGCTATGTCTCTGTAGATTAAATTATGTTAAGTGTCATGGATGATATATATATATATATATATATATATAATAACATATATATGTGATTCCTATACAAACTGTCATGCCAACACTTAAACAACAATTACAGGGTATAGCCCAAGCCAAGCAACAGCAGCTGGCGAGCATTAACCCAGCTACAATTCACAACTCCTGCCTACAGCCTCTGCTAAGAATATAAAAAGAGCAGAGCGCACGCTAAAACAAAAAGTAAGAAAAGAGAAAACCCCAACACACACACACACACACAGACACAGACAGACAGACTGTCGTGTGCCTTTTGCCTTTCACCCATCTTAGCCCGCATCTTTAAGCCGAAACTCATCAAAATCTTCCATTTTTTCCTGCTACTTTTTCTTTTCACTTTACAACACTGCGGCTTGACAGTGTTGCGCACCTTTGCCAAATCCAATTAAATAATCAACTAAACAAGCCGACAACGTGGCGGCTACGTGATTTTCTTTGCTGATTTATTCATATAACTCATACGCCGTTGAGCCACAAGGAAATCAAACAATGAAAGAAAAAACGGCCAGAGAACACTCATAATGCGTTGGTGTATACAGGCTATAAATACCAATTCAATGAATAAACAACATGTATAAATATATATATATATATATATATATATGTATATATAACATATATATAACATTTAAATGCGAGCCAAAGACATTTATTAGCTGCGCATAGCTTAGCTTTATTTTTATTTGCAATGAAAAACAATATATACAAATAATAGCCAGATATTTGTATATAGTAAATAAACTTTAGAAACTGGGCCAATGCGGCTCATTAGATATTTGTTTTAGTAAAAAATACTTGAAATACTAAAAATATCATATAAACAATTAGAAATTTTTATTTAATAGTAAAAAGGAATAATAATAGTATAAATACTCGTTTTATTTCAATGATTTTTATTTTTTTTTACAATTTATTTTTATTTTTATTTTTATTTTTTACATATTTTTTAATTTTATTTATTTTTTTTTTTTTACTTTTTACATATTTTTATTTTGAACGTTTTTTTTTTATTATTTTGAATTTTATTTATATCTCATTCTTACATTATTTAGAATTTTTTACTATTTTTTTATAATTTAAAATTTTTGATTATTATAATTATTTATTTTTTTTTTTCTATTTACATTTTTATTAACTGTTACATTTTTTTTTTTTACTTTTTTTAACTATATACATTTTATTTGATTATTTTTTGAAATTTTTATTTATTTATATTTTTTTTAGCAATTTACATTTCATTTTAATATTTTTTTAACTTACAATTATTTTTTAATTTTATTAATTTTTAATTATATTTGACCTTTTTTTTAACTATTTACATTTTGTTTTTAGCTATTTACACTATAATTTTATTTTTATTTTTATAGATCTTTCGTTTATTTCTTTTTATTTGTATTAATTTTTATTTCATTTCTATGATTTTTATTAATTTTTCGTTTATTTCTCTTTATTTTGATGAAATTAAAGTTTTACTTCTGCCGTCCCCCATTTGTGTGTATTTTTTTTTTTTTTTTTTTTCAACTTTTTATATAGAGCACCCACAATGCAAATTTAATTTATTCTGCACTTAATTTCGGCAAAAGAAAAATCCAAATCAAAAACAAAACAAAGCAAAGCAAAGCGACAAACGAATAAATCTCTTGCATAGCAAAAACAATAATTAATTTTCTGCTCATTTTCTTTAGATTTCTTTTTTGTCGTTGCGAAACGTGGCAGAGAGAGAAAGAGAAGGATAATTGAGAGGTCGGCATGGTTAAACAGCTGAGCTTGGTAGACTTTCGCTCTCTTTCTCTCTCCCTCTACCACTCTCTCTCTCTCTCGCTGCCAGCTCGCTGCTTGCTGTAATGCACAGCCGTAACAGCGCCGGCCTCTGTTAACAACAGCCGTCTGAGGGCAGCAAAATTTTTGCATTTTAGGTCAGGTCGCAAATCTATGCAGCGCAGTCGACGTCTATGCTGACGACGCTGGCAGCGACGCATGACTAGTTTTTAGTTGTTGTTGTTGTTGTTGGTGCTGCTGCTGCCAATGCCTACATTTTTTTTTCAACGTTTTCTCGTTTGCTTGCGTCGCTCGCTGGCAGCGTATAATTTTCATGGCAAGTTCAATGAACTTGCGAATTTTTTTTCTTCTATTTCTTTTTTTGCCGTTGCTGCTATTGTTGTTGTTGTATTTGAATTTTGCATTACACGAGGAAGAGCAACGCGAGAAAAAGAGAAATTAGGTTTTCTTGTCGCTCGTTTAGCTCTGTGTGTGTGTTGTGCTGCTGCTGCTTCTTCTATTCTTCTTTCGCTTCTTCATACATATACTTCTCCTATTGCTTCAACTACATTTGCCGCGGCGTTACCAGTTTTATATGTATAACAGTTCTAAGTTTGATTTTTGGCTAACACACATAGGCATACATGTGTGTGTGCGTACTGAAGTCCAAAATCATGTTACAACAAACATAATGTTACGTAGTATATACATATGTATACCTGTTATAATTATGTATGTATGTATACATCATGTTATGCAACTATTAAATAACCTTTGACCCTATAGCTTATATTTGATTAAATTATATTTATACCCAGCCTATATACCCCATTTATACATAAGCAAGATCAGAATATTTAATAGCTAATATAATACATATGCTCCACACAATATGTACACAATAAAAATTTGAGTAAAAATCGATCTTTCCCATATTGTTCTTCAGGTTAAGTACTTCTCGCACCGCCCTCGTATATGTATGTATCTTTGCAACGATCCTATTTGCAGCGTATACACACTTACATACATACATACATACACAACTTCCCACTCATCAGCAGCTTTGGCTATTGATCCATTGCATCTTTACAGTTTACTGTTACATATCTGTCTCGCTTACATTACATTGCCATGCATGCCAAGCTCTCCATCTCTTTCACTTTCTCTCTCTTGAATACTGTCAGTGATTGCAAATTATCTTACTCTATCTATTGCTCTCCCCCTCTCTCTCTCTCTCTCTCTGTCTTTCCGTTATTTTCAACTTTTGCACTAACCTTTAAGCGACTCATTTTTCGTTGCTTTATTACAGGCATATCGGTATTGTGGTTTGTGTCTTCGCTAAGGCTGCTCTTACAGCTGCTACTGCTTCTCCTTCTTCTTCTTCTTTGCAAATGCGTGAATTTGTTTTGCACTTATTTTACCGTTTCGTTTGTTTGGCTGCTCTCTATTTTGCACTTGCCACTCTGTAGTTATATTTCATTGATTCACTTTGCACCAAATATGAAATACACACACACACACACACACACACACACACACACGCAGTGAACAAAAAACCAATTAAATATTTGCAGCGTTTTTCTCTCCTTTCTTCTTTCAGTTTCAACGCTCATACAAAGCTCTGGTTCACTCACACAGGCATATTGACAAACTCACACGCACACGCATACGCGCACGCACATGCACACGCACACACAGACATACAAATGATAGCGCTAGGCACCGATGTCAACGACAACAACAACAACTCGAACTTGAAGTCGAACTGAAACCCCATTGAAGCGTGGCAATCAACTGAGAAAAAAAAAAACAGTGTAAAACTGCATGCAGTTGGGCCTGTGGATAAATGTAAAAAAAAAAGAAAAGAAAATGTTAAAAAAATGTGAAGCAAGCTAAAGCAACGTCAGCGTCGCGACTGCGACGACGACTGAGCAGCGCTGCTGCCTGCAATGAGTTGACGTTCTTTTTCTTCTTCCATTTCTTGTTGTTGCATTGAGCATGCACACACACAGGACGGCAAGGAGTAAGAGAGCCGTCCAAACGAACGTTTTGCAACTGTCGCCGGGCGCAGCTTCGCGTTTACAATTTTTCGGTTTTGCATTGCCTTTTCGCCTGATCTTCGTAAGCATCGCATGACGATAAGTTTCCGAAATAAATTTAGGGTGGCTAAGCTAAGGCGCTAGTAGAGCTTAAGCTGATAAGACTGATAAGAGTGTACATACATATATACACACATATGTATATAAGTATACATACATATGTACATATGTATGTATGTATGTACAACGAAGACTCGTTCAATGAACATCTCTGAAGCAAAGCAAACAGCTAAAAAACCAATCACAATAGCGTCCATACGCGTTGTCATAGCAACAAAAGCAAATACAACTTGAAAAAATTACATACATACATACATATGTACATACATATAAACTGACAAAGAGCGAATGTGAAACAAAAGCCAAAACAGCCGTTAACAAGCCGGCCCCAACAGACGCACGCACACACACAGGCAGATATAAGAGCGAGAGCATTTTGCTGGTGAGAGCATTCAAAGCAATAACAGATACTGCGCTGCCGCTGTTAAAATGCCTGCCACCAGCGACCTACGACTACAACAGAAACCAGTGCGCGCAGCACACGCTGTTGTTGTTGCTGTTGTATCTTTCCTTTTCACACTTTTGCGCATTTTTTATTGGTGTGTAGCCGGCAAAACGCGACGGCCGCAACGTCACTGTTAATAACATGCGGAAGCCGCTGCCACTGCTGCTGTTGTGTGTTGACAGGCGTATGCCAATTAAATGCTATGTTATTGTATATATGTACATATGTATGTATGAATATTACTTATACAGACTTATGCATAAAAATGCTCATCATATTCGGTGATTGCTGTTGTTCGGGGGTCTGATCACAGTCTGTGCGGTCAGAGCTCTGCTAGCGTATTTATTACTAAAATGTTACTGCAAAATGCTTTAATTTGCAAATGGAGTGAAACAATTTTTAAACGCCTGTATGAGGCGCACAGAAATACAGCAGCAGCAGCAGCTGTTGCTACAACAGAGGCGGCAACAGCTCTGCTAAAGTAACAGCAGAGCAACTGTTGATAACAGCGCAATGTTTGTTAACAGTGCACTGCTTACTTCAGCACTGTGGTGTCATGCCAGAAAATATATGTACAATAAAATTGCTTGTTTAAATCAATTCAAATTGTTATCTATTGTTTTTTTTTTAATACAGTTTTTTTTTTGTTTTATGAGATAATTATATATTGCAATGTATTTTAAAAACATTTCAAAAATTTTAAATTACTTTAAATGTAAAGAATAATTAAAATGTATAAAATATTTTAACAGAGACAAATATTCCTTATAAACACTTATATATATATTTATATATATATATATTCAATAATAAATTCTTAATTGTTGCGTTCCACTGTGTAAGCTCTTTGCTCTGATCATCAGTTAACCTTAATTTGCTTTTTATCAAGAGTTGAATTTATAATTCACCACACTTAATTCACCAGAGGCAATAACAGGGCACACGTACACATGCACAGAAAGGTACTTGCACGCGCGACGCACTGTTAGCGACGCAGCGCGAATGTTGACGCTGCCGTCGACGTCGACGTCGACAGTGTCGCGCTTATCAGCTGTTCTTTTGCTTTCATTTCTTCAAACGCAAAACTCACAGAGCCGAAGACGTGGCACAGCAGAAGCCGCCAACCAGCCTAGCTTAGAGCGTCTATAAAGGAGGCAAATACATTTGTATACACACACATACATACATACATATATATATATATATATTTACACACCTATATATGTATGTATGTATGTATTAGGGGGCAGCTTGGGTGGGGCTAGTGTGGAAAGTGCGCTTGATATGGGCGTAGGGCAGCAGCAGCATAGGGGACGTGTAAATGTGTTTGGTGAGAAGAAGAAGAAAAGGAAGCGAAGAGACGGTGGGGGTAAACAGTTGCTTTGAGTTTGCAAACGACGGCGAGTGGGCAGAGGCGGAGAGAAGGGGGATGTGTGGCCTGTAAGAGCAAGTGCAAAAGTTTGCTTCTCTGCGTGTGTGTGTGTATGTGTGTGTACTTGATGCACTGTGCAATATTATGTATTGGCAATATACACGTATATAAGCATACATACATACATACAGAGATATATAATATATATATATATATATATATATATATATATATATATATATATATATATATATATATATATATATATATATATATATATATATTTATTTATATGTATGTTTGTGTGCGCGTGAATGTGTGTGTTTATGTGGTGTGTTTGCCACGTCCCGTCACGAGACAAGATGTTGACAACAGCAGCAACAACAACAACCACAATAACAACGCTCAGCCATTGTGTGTGTGTGTAGAAGTGGAGCGATACATATATATGTATTTCAACATACATATATACATACATATGTACATATATAATAATATATATAAGTATATATAAATATATTATACACACACACACACATATACATAGTCGCTTTCTTTCGCCTCTCCACACTCTTTTGTACGCTAATTTGCCTTTGCTTATGCTCGTGTATTTCTTCTTTTCATCTCATTTGCTTTGTTAAACTCTTTGCCCTATGCACGCGCGAACGACAAGCCAAAGAAACGGACAAAGGTGAGCAAAGGCAGCGAGTAACGAAGGGCACACTGAAAACTATGGGAAAAGCATCTTCCATCTTCCATCTTCATTTTCTGCAAGATACTCTCCCCCTGCCCCTCTCCTCCCCTCTTCCTAACCAATGCCACTGTCCTACCCCATCACAGTTTCCAGCCCAACAACAACAGCAACGAGATGCACAAAGTTAAAGCTGTGTAGCTGCTGACAATTCCAAAGTGCAATAACCGTTTGGCCTGTGCCTGTGCCAGGGGCCTTAACCCGCGGTAGTCCCACGTGCCCGTTGTTACCCAATATTGAATTTCATATTTTCTCAATGAAATGTAATTCAATAAACTAAGAAATCAGTGAAAGATATCTTGCTCTAGCAATTGATTTGAGTTTCTATATAATTCTAGATTAAATTAAAAGCAAAGAAATGATAAGAATTATTTAATTAAAAAAAAAAAAAAATAAATAAATAAATAATAATAATACTACAAATTGTTAAATAAAATAAATATAGTAATAAAAATTATTATAGTAAAAAATATACTAATAAAAAGTATTAAATTTAAATAATATTTTAATGAGCAGCATAAAAGTTATAGTAAATATATATTTGTATATTCCTTTTTGCTTTCATTCTTCTAGTTTTCTGATTATAATGAATAAAAGTATATTTATATAATAAAAAAAAAAAATAATAATAATAATAATAAAATAGAATTAAAATTAAAAAAAAAAAAAAAAAAAATAATAATAATAATAAAAATTTCAACTAAAATACATAGGCGTAACACCCGATATTCACAAGCTTTATTTTGTTCGGCTTAAGAAGAATTAAGAAACTCATCAAGTTCTACTGGAAGAATCGAGGAAAGCAGAAAATTTTTAATTTATTAGCTATTGGAAAACTATAAGATTTAGAAATCTTCTAAGCTTTCTCAAGTCGAACTACTATATAGTCGGCCCCAAATAAAGCTATGCTACAGAAGAAGTGTCTATTGAAGCAGTAGTATATTCTATAAATATATTATATATATATCTCAACAACTTACCCTGACGCCAATGATACGCGCTTCGAGCAGCTCATGTTTGCGCGGATTTAACGACGTTTGAAAATGATCCATTTTATTGCAGTTCTCAATTCTCCGATTTGTCGATTGATTACAATTACAACGATTGATTATGCTTTTCTTTTCTACTTTCAATTTGTTGTTGTTTCTGTTTACTCGATTACTTTTTATGTTTTGTCAATTGTTATTTGTCAATTATTATTATTATGAATGTTTTTTTGTTTGGCAAAAACAAGAATTGTCAACGCCATTGCGATCTGATTGGCATATATTAGCTGAAATTGTACAATCATAACTGATTAGCATATCTGTTACTTGAGCAAGAGTTTTCCTTTTAGATTTAACAATTAAATATAGATCAATAATTAAACAATTCATAAATATGACAATTAAAACATGCAATAGATTGAGGTGAAAATAAATAAATTAACTAAAAATAAATATAACTCTGAAAACAATTAAATAAAACTTATGATTTATCATGTTTTTTTTTTATGAAAATATGTTTAAAAATATCTGATTTTCATTAAAATAAAAAACCAATTACTAGATTAATAAAAATGTTAAATTTTCTATTTATTAATATTATTTTAATTTATTTCTTTAAATTCGAAATATTTTTTATTAATATAAAAAAACTTATTTTACAATTTTTGTTTAGTAATAAAAATATTTAAACATGAAATACACAATTTATTATTTTTAATTTAATACATTGTTTATAAATGTATATTGAGAAAAATATCTGATAATTTTCATTTAAAAATAATAGAAATATAGTTTTTAACGTTGACTGCGCTTTTTATACCCTTTAAATTAATTACAAATTATATTACAAAAACTATAAGATATAACTATATATACATATAAGAAAAATAACACACATTTAAAAAATAATATAATATGCAAAAATTTATTTTTATATAAAAAAGTTCAGTAATAAATATTTGAAATATATTATTTTTAAGCTTTAAACTTGAAGTTTTTAATTAAAAAAAAAAATTAAACCAATTTTTTGTTAATTTTTGTTTGTTTTAAAATACTTGCAATTACTTGCAAAAATAATAAAAAACAAAGCTGAAATATGATATATTATATATAATAATAATCATAATCAATATGAAGTAAATTAAATTTTTTCTAAAATATATATTAAATTATTTTATTTTTAATAAAAATGTAAATTAAACTAAAAAAAAAGATCAACGATTTTAAGCCAAATTCTGATTTAGATAACATAACTCGATCGTGCTATTGGCGTAGGTCACGACCAGAGTCCATCACTAATGCTATTTTAGGTTATGTATACACCCATACATACATGCATTTGTATGTATATAGATATATATGCACTTATCTCAATATGGAACTAAATCAACAAAATCTTACGTTTTGAATGTAGAAGCAAAGTTGGCTTTTATCAAGATTTGCATGTTGCACAGCTGTTGCCAATTAGCAAACGGGAAAATCCAATTGGGAAGCTTTCGGCGACAGGCAATCTAGGGTTAATATTATTGCAGTCCACAGAAATGCCAGAAGCTGATCGAAAAATGTTACACAAATTCGACAAAAGGCGGCTAAATGCCAAGTTATTCATGTATATGTAGCTCAATATTATTCTCTTTCAAAAATAACATTTATTTAACATACAAATACACTCACACGCACACGCATACGCACAGGGGCACACGCACATGCATATGTATGTCGCTTTTGCTTTGCTCGCCGGTGTGTTTGGTTTTTATGTTCGTTTATCTTTCACTTGCGTATTTGCTTTTTTTTTTGCAACTTTTCGTTGTCGGAATGATGGGGGCAGGGGGGCTTTCGGCTTGCGGCTTTTAGAAAAATAAGTACTGCAACAAACACTTTTCTTCACACAACTAGCTCGCACTCTCTCTCTCTTTCCCTTCTTTCTTCTTAGCCGCTTTGCTTTGCTTTGCTTTGCTTTGCTTTTTCTTTCTTTTGCAAGCGCTGCGAGGTTAAGTTTGTCTTTTTGCTTTGCAGCTGCAATCCGTTGGTGCTGGAGAGGAGGAAGCTTTTTTTTGGGCTAACTACAAAAACAAACAAAAAAAAAGTATCCTATTTGCAACGAATTGTGTTGCAGGATGCGCGCACACACACAGACACGCACAGAGACAACAAAATGGCTTTTTGCGTTTGGTTTTTAATGTTGTTTTTGTCACAGTAAAAAAAATTTTAGCAGAAGCTACACAAACGCGTCGCGTTGCAAAAATGTGCTAAAAAATGCGCTCAGCTGTCGAAAGCGCTAAACGATATATGGCGTATCGATGTATGGTGCTCGTGTTCGTGCTCAGTCTCGCCATGCTGTCAGCTCGCTACATTCGTTGAACTGTTGAAGCGGCTCACTCAGCTAACGAAAGCAACTTGACGAAAGATTCAAATGTCTCTACTGTTGAAATATTTTAGTGAGATAACTTGATCTTTAATATACTAAGAGGTTAAGTTTCCAAATATATAAAATAAAAAATAAATATAAGATAAATATTGGGCATATTTCTCTATATATATATCTATATTTTGTAGCCATATTATTCATATGAAATATAATTAGCAAACATACATGAGCTGTTAATTATTTTGATTAACTTTACTTATTTTTTCATGCTCCTTTCTATTTTCTACTCATCAAATAATTCTTTTATTTACAATTGAAATGAATGGCCACTGTTATTTAACAGCGCATGCTTGCACTTAACAGCTGCTATCGATCGGCTATCGCTATCGAAACAACATATGCTGCTGCGGATACTCCGTTACAGTTTTCAACATATGTTTTCGAAGGGCGCGATTCGTTTGTGTGAAGTGAAAAATGGAATTTGGAATGCAGCAAAATGTTTCGATTTATTAACTATCTAAAATCGGTTAGCTAGCACGTTTAGCCGGCTATAACTTATATGGCAGCTAGTAATCTTATATGTTAATTTCAGAAAACTTGGAATCGTGGCTACTTGGCATCTGCGAATGACGAAACTGCAAATAACGCAAGCATGGATAACGGTAAGTTAAGGCAATCTACTATATACTATATGTATATATATATATGTATATGCATGTATATTTTCTCAGATATAAGCAGTGAAGAAAATGAGGGGTCGATGGAAAATATATCTCCAAGTCGCAGCACGTTTACTGGTAAGGGAATATGAATGATCTATATAAATATGTAATATACATACATAAATATATTATACATATATATATATATGTATATATACATATATATATCAGAGCTCGCAAATAACTGTCTGACCCTTTACGAAAAGTCTCGGCGAGCAACCGATTTATTGGGACTTAAATGATCTCGCTCGCGCTCGGAGCGAAACCGTTTTTTCTATTCTGTTTTGTTCTGATCGTTCCAAGACCGTTTCGTCGTGTTCAGTGAAGCAAAAAGTCTTTTGCGTATGTATTGGTATACATGCACACGCATAGGCAAGCAAATCGGTAAGCGTCCGTTTTGCAGACAAAATTTGCATATGCATAGATATGTATGTATGTATGTATGTGGAGACCGTTTGCATTGTCGTCTCATTGTGCGAGCGTTTCTCATTCTGCTCCTTATGCACTGCTCATTGAAAGAGCGAAATACAAAGAGCTCAACGAAAACGGTCAACAGAAAATATATGTAAATGAAGACAGCAAGAGTCTCTTGCTCAGAGCGAGAGCGAAAGAGTATGAACTTTTCGGTTGTGCTCGCAACTAGAGCGCAAGAAGAAAAACGGTCGACTGTTATTTGCGAGCTATGATATACATACATATGTATGTATGTATGTACATACATACAGACTTGAGCTCTTACTTGTTTTCCTTCCTAGATGAATCGCTGCAACTCGCTTATTCGCCTGAGTATGGTAAGTACACATATACATATATAATTGATATCGAAGTCTATATCTAAATGAAACCCTTGAAACCCTTGCTCAGTTGATCAAGCAGGCGAAGCTATTGTCCTATCGGACAGCGATGTCGACGACTCAAGTCCCATCCGTGTTCAGTCTCCGGTTGCCACCATCGATCTGTGCACGCCGGAATCTGAGCCACGTCCACGCCGAAGGAGCAGCACTCCACCAAGCAACTACAAGTGTCCCGTTTGTCTGGACTGCGTGCGCCAGCGCGAGCCCATGTCCACGAAGTGTGGCCACGTCTTCTGCCAGAGCTGCATCGAGTCCGCCGTGCGCGCGAACAAGAAGTGTCCGCTGTGCAACAAACGAGTAGCAATGCGCGACGTCTTTCGCATTTATATTTAGCTTGCATATTTTTTCAATGTATTTCGTATAGACCTCGAATCACATATCATTTGCTGTTTGAACTGTGTTTTGCTAATGAAATGTCTCACAACATATTAAATGTTAAAATGTTCAAGTTTAATACGTAAATATATAACCTATGTAATACCAGTATAATTTGAATTATTTTCAATCACTTGTCAGGGCTCTGATCAAATGCGCGCGCAACATTCAAATGGGTTAACAGCGTAGAGACAGAACGATTAGTTAACATTAAAATGTCGTTGCAGACTGTTAAGAGACAGGATAGTTACTCAATCGTGCTCTTTGCATAAACTCAAAGCAGATTAACAGCGCTCATTCACTGTTAAAAGACGCCATTGAGTAAAACTGCTGCCTTCTATCAGTGTGCAGAGAGCAGTTCACTCACTTTTAATGTTAACTAACAGGTCTCTTTGATGCGTTACATTTTCGGCCAGTGCTCTATTAACCGAGCTTTGGCGCTCATTCAAACTGACTGCCAGCAAAGCAACCAAGGTAAAGTACTTAGCATGAAATTCCAATGGGATTGGGGTCAATCGAGTCAAAAGGCATGTTTTGTTATACATTTGTTTTGTTTTTGTTTTATTCTTTTTTTGTTTGTTGTTTGTATTTGTATTTTTGTTTTGTTTGCTTTTTAATATGTTGTATTTAATTTTATATTATTATTCTTTAAGCTTACAACTTAAGGCGTAAAGTTACAAACTAAAACTTAAGAGCTACACATCGTTCTCTTTACTTGTTTATCAATCGAAATCAGCTCTAGCCATATATATATATGCAAGTGCATATATATAATCCGTATATAACTATATATATGCACACATACATCAATTTTTATATTATTATATTATTTGAATTATCGACCGAACTTGCATGCAAATTTCGCTTGTGTGTTTCGTAAGTTCGTTAATTTCATATTCAAACGGAAAATATATATTAGAAAACACATAGAAAACAAATAGAAAACGAGTTTGCTCAAACTATCGACTTTGTTGCTGTTTGTTATTACATATTGTTCATATGTATTTATATTTATATTTATATATATATATATATATATTATTTTTATATTCATAATTTTTGTTTTTCTCAATATTTGTGTTTGTTTTACATACATTTCCATAATCTTTGCGATCATA